>JADHKT010000074.1:0-11854 GCA_019925285.1 Graphium sp. VPRI43844
TACTCTGGAACGTAGGAAACTCGAGAGATGCTCTCGAGACGCTGTTTGAGGAGGTGAAAGAGGAGGACGTGCTGGTCGTCTGTGAGCCAGGTACGGCGAAGTGCCCTCACCACTCTGCCTATACGCTTGCGGGAGCAGCACATTGGGGACGGCATAGGAGGATGCACGAGGCGTTGCATCGTGTCTGGACACGATGATAAACCATAGGAAACAAAATATTTCAATTCATAGGGGCAGGGTTTTGACACCCAGGAGGTTTTTCCCTTCCCGCTTAACGAGGATGGACTAGATAACCGTAGACGGTTAGAATAGTGTATAAATTGATTGATTGATTGATTGGCACAGGCATCGCGCTGTGGCACGTAACACCCCTTCTGCGCTCCGGCGGTGTGGTAATCATTCCATGAGGTAGGTCATCGCGTAACCCCTTCTCAAACCATTTAAGGTTGTTACAGGCGTGGGGGCCGGAGACGATAAAGGTCCCTTTGTCGGGCTGGCCCTGGAGGCAGGCAGCTATAAAGTGAATTTTGGCGCAGGGCCAGGTTGTCTTTGGATGCTATGGAGGCGACGATTCTTCGGGTGTCGGGCTCTGACATGGGAGCGAAGGTTTCGATGGATTTGGTCTGCTCGCGCTGCATAGAGCTCTTGGCGACGTATCTGTCCTTGAGATTAGTGGTTTCGTCGTCGTGGCCGCGTTTGGTGTGGAAGGCAAATCGCGCTCTGATGGGCTTGTTGGGTGGTTTGGCGAGCGCTTGCAGTTTGGTTTTGGGGTCACCGGCGGCCGTGGCGAAAGCATACGTGTCGGGCTTGTGTTCCCGATATTGCCGTGCGTCAGCCAGCAGCTGGTCGGTGATCGGAATTTCGACCTGTGGGGGAGTTGTGAACGGAAGTGGTTTGGTCATGTCGGTTGTCTCTGGTGGGGGATTTCCATATCCAGAGTGCAAGCCTGTATCCTCGGAATCCGCCGCGTTCCCCTTCTCGACAGCGGCAGGATCAACGCCATTGAGGGGTTGATTGGCGCTGGCGCTTGTGATGGCGGATGTATGGCGGTCGTGGGAGTCGGAGTGGTCAGGTCTGCCGTGTATAAGCCCTTGTCTTTTTGGGTCTATGAGGGTCACGGAGAATGTGTGTGTAATCCCAGGGGGGTGTCGAAAATAGAGTGATGGAGTGTGTTTCGGCAACGTCGGCGTGGTGCTTGGGGCCATTGGTCACTGGTAGCACATAGCCGGTCTTGGTCACTTCCATTGTGGCCACGGTCTTTTTTCCGAACATGAGGCATGGATTGTGGAGTCGGAAGCCTTTCTTGTAGGCTCTCAGTCCGCTGATGAGGTTGACGGGGAACTGAGGTATGTAAAGCACGTTGGCGATCGTGAGAGGCTTGCCGTCTTTGAGGTAGAGCTGCACGGTGCCTTGATGTGTGCTTGAGATTGTTCCGGATTCAGCTTTAAGGGTGAAGTTTATGGGGGTTAGTGACCCCTTCTAGAACCATTTCAGGTTGTTGGAGATGTGTCTATCGGATCCTGTGTCGTAGATCCAGGAGTTCAGGGACGAATACGCAGTGCAACCAAAGGCTGTGCCCTCGTTTTTGAGAGTCATTGCGAACGCATTGCCTTCAGAGTCAGAGGTTTGATCTGGGGATTGTTGTTTCCCGTGCTCTGTGGCTGTGTGGTTGGCGTGGTTGCTTTTGTCGTTGGCCCTTGGGGGGTTATTCGACTGGTCGGCGGCAGTAGAGGTTCGGGGTCTGCCGGCTTTCTTGGTGAGGCAATCGGCCTCGGTGTGACTTCGCCTGCCGCACCAGTCGCATTTGGGGCGGGTGTCGGGGGCTTGCTGGGGCGTGTGATCGTCGTACTCTGTAGTGATTTCCATGACGTTGTAGATTTTGGATAAAATCGTGGGCCAGGTGGAATCGCAATGTTTGATCGTGACCGCTCGCAGGTGGTATGCCTGGCGTGGGTACGATTTCACGAGTTCGGTGACTAGGCGTGATGCTAGGGCATTCGGAGAGATATTTTCTCCGAGCAGTTCGAGGGACACCACGATGCCGCAGAAGCGTGCAATGGCAGCGATGGCAGATTCTTTGGGATTTACTCTGAATTGAGTGTACTCTTTGAGAGTACGTGTGGCCTGAGGCTCAAATCCTTTGAATCGGGCTTGTAGGATTTGATAAACGTGGTCGGTGGAGCGTGCCATCTCGAGGGAGTGGCGGTAGTCCGAGCTGATTGCCTTAGCCATGTGATTGACGCTGATGTTGCTAGTGTGATCATCGATGAGGGGCAGGCCATCAACTTGCAGTCCGAGGGATCGGATGGACATTTTGAAGCTGAGGTCCCACACTCGCCAATCTTCCGGGCGGCTCAGGGGCTTGTCCCCCTTCCCAAGAATTGCAAAGTGCTTTAGGGCTTGGGGTTCTACAGTACAGCGGGTCTTTTCGTCCTTGAGAATCTCTTCCAATGTAGCGTCGCCCATCTCGGAGAATGGCTTTTGTGCTGGCCGTTGGCGATCTTGGGTTTGACCAAGAGAGGACATTTGTGTAGTCAGTCGCTCCAGCTGCTGGTTTATTTTGCTCAGTGCTTTGTGCGTCTCATTTTGATGTGCACGTATGTCGTCGGCGAGGCTTGACACGATGTGTGCAACATCAAGGAATCTTCGCTCGACGTCTTCCTCGAGCTTAGCGAATTGGTCTGCCAAGGTTTCGTATTGGAAGTTTCTTCAGGGCTGCCTCTGGTGAGGGGTCGAAGAGTGGTGTAGGTGCCCTGTAGCGGGGCTTGGAGGGTGCGCCGGGGGCGTCTTCGTAGTCGTCTGACATGGCAGGTGCTGGTGTTGAGTTGGAGTTCTTGCTTTGCCTGCGCTTTGGGGGTTGTCGTAGGAGATCAGTATCCTCCATTTCACGCTCTCAGAGCCTGTTGTAGGGTGTAGGGAAATGGTTAGCGGAGGGCTGAAGCAGAGAGGGGTGAACGATAATTGTCGAGGAGTCGCGTGCCGCTGTTTGGGTCAGAGGCGTTGCTCGAGCTGTTTCGCGGTATGTGACAGCGTGGCTATAGCCCCGGGCTCATAACTTGTTGAATAACCTATGGGATGGAGGTACAGGAATAGTTCAGGTGGCAGAAGATGCTACGTTATTATGCTAAAGAGAAGGAATTTCTACCTATTAGTGGAGATACATTCTTGCACAATAGCCGTGCATTGTCAGCCACAGTGGCTGTGCGCCAACAGTGGCACAGGCATCGCGCTGTGGCACGTAACGGGATTTCCAAGCCAGCCGTCGAATCCTTGCTATTCCACCCTTGTCCTGAAGTCTCCTCGAAGCTGCAGCTGCAACCGACGTGAGATAGAGATCGATGGGCGGCACAGCTGCTTCAGACTCCAACAGTCGGGCTGGCGTAGCCTTGTTGGCCCCGATAACCTTGCGGAGACACCCGTTGTGAGCCTTCTCCAGTTCCCGACGGATCCCGGACCGTTTTGGGTCCCACCAAGCAGCCGCTCCGAAACACATCGCACTCCGAATCACCGCCGTGTAGATTTGGCGGGCTTGGACAATGCGGCACCCCCAGGCCGAGGCACAAAGTCGTGTAATTGCCAGGGACTGGGTGGCCAGCTTCTCCTTGATTCGCTTTACGTGTCCGATCCAGCTGAGCCGTGGCGTGAGCCACACTCCGAGAAAGCGTGTCTCCTTGCTGGGTTCGATAATCGTGTCGCCGAGTGTGACGGTCTACTGGGAAGGCCTCTTTCGCTCGAAGTGCATGAGTTCGCTCTTTTGCGGAGCGAAGGTCATGCCCGCCCGTAAGGCCCATTGTTCACAGTCCTGCCAGGCGGCTTCGAGGGTGTGGCTGTTGCTGTATGGATGCCCAACCGTTGCGAGATTGGTGTCGTCGGCGAACCCGACCACTGCGAGGCCGGGAATCTGTTCCAGAGCCCGGTACAAGGGAGCGATGTAGAGGATGAAGAGGATGGGCGATAGTGGTGACCCCTGGGGGACGCGGGGGCCGTCAGTTGTTGCGGAGGAGCCTGGCGGCCATCGAAAAACAGCGAAGCTTCTCGATGGGCGAGGAAACTCCTCAGCCATTCTCTTAGCCAGTGGGGGTACCCCATTTGGCCCAGCGTGTGCAGCAGCCGCTCATAGTTGACGGTGTCGAACGCGCCCTTAATGTCGAGTTGAAGGAGCGACATAGTGCGGTTCGACTTCATGGCGGCTTTTGCCAGCGACGTGACGAAGGCAATGGCGTCTTCCGTGGAACGGTTCGCACGGTTGCCCATCTGACCCTCCGGCAGGAGCCCTGCTTCCTCGGCCGCTTCGGCCATTCGTCGTCCAGCGATCGATTCGACAACTTTTCCGATGGTTGGCAAGAGTGAGATCGGTCGCCAGGCGCCCGGATCGGACTTTTGCTCAGCTGTCTTGTTCGGTTTCGGGATGACAACGGTCGTGGCCTTTTGGAGTTGTTCAGGGAAATGGCCGAGTCGGAAGCTGGCTTCGGCAATGGTGGCCAGGGCCTGAAGAATCGGTTCCCCTCCTGCCTTGAGCAGGCCGGTGGGGATTCCGGCAGGACCTGGGGGCTTTCCATGGCCGGGCTCGGAGAGCCTGCTTCACGTCATCCAGAGAGACGGTGTTGGAAACGTGGACGTTTTCGTCGTACTGGGCGTCGTCGGAGATATCGTCGAGGACGGCGGGGGAGCAAGGGAAGAAACGCTGTGCGAGCAGCCGGGCCTTCTCCTGGTGCGGCTTGGCGGTATCGTTCCCGACCTTGAGGGGGGTTGCCAGCTGTGGAGGCGTCCCCATCTGGCGAGCATCCACAAGCTTCTAGAATTGGGCGCCAGTTCGTCCACAAAGTTCCGCCAAGAAACTCTCTTGGCCTCTCTCATGGACTTCCGAAATTCCCTCCTCGCTTCTTGTTTCTCGTCCCATCGCCAGGGCGTTTTGTCTTGTCGGTACCTCCTGTCGGCTCGTCGGAACGTCCGAAGCTTTTCCGCCACCTCTGCATTCCACCAAGGCGCTGCGCGAGAGCCCGTCACTGCCTTTCGAGCAGGTGCGGCCAGAGTTCCGCCTCCACAATTCGAGAGGTTAGCGTACTGACTGCCTCATCTAGCTCCGCCGGTGTTTGCGGAGGGGCGACCTCGAGGTCCTTGAGAGCATCCTGGAAGGTTTCGACGTCTAGCTTTCTTCACGTCCGTTGAAGTGGGCGTGGGGGGGCGGTTTCGTTGTCGTGGCGTGGTTGGAATTCGACTAGTTGCGCTACGTGGTCGCTTCCGGGGGTCCCTGGGCAGCCGACAAATTGTCCGTCGAGGTCTGGGGAGGCCCAGACCAGGTCGATGGTCGAGTCGCGTTAGGGCGTGTCGTTGACGATGCGTCCCACTCGTGTGATCGTTCCGTGCGGAGTGATGAGGTCGAGGTCGCGCTCGGCGACCGTCTTTAAAAGAAGGTCGGTGTTGCGCGAGTATCTCTCCCATCCGTCCCATTCTGGGTGGTGGAGATTCATGTCTCCCAAAAGAATTTGGCGACGGCTACGGGGCGCGGGAAGTCGTGGCCCTTCGGGGTTGTTCTGGGGAGTGTTTGTAATTGGTTCCGTGGCTGGCCTCAATAATCACCGAGGAGCTGGACCGGCGATGGAGAGACCTGGTAGCCCAACTAACAGGGCTCGCCAACGCCACCACACCTCCCCGCAGCACACCTGAATGACGAAGGTTCCCAAGATGGAATCACGAGTGCGAACAGGCCACACGCAACCACCTCAACAACCCGCAAAGCGAACTCCTGCTGGAGACGCCTCCTCAGAGACGCCTCCAACTGTGCTACAGACCCGTGGAAACTGGAGAAGTGGGCGAGGCTTCGTAGCTTCGCTCCAACTCCCTCTCCCCGACTCCCAACACTCAAACCACAACGGAATCGCCCGGGGCCACGACTTTCGAGGACAAGGAGGCGGCTCTCGCGGACTGCTTTTCCCCTCATACCCAGCGGAAGCTCCCCCCACACTACCCCCCAGCGGCCCCAGGATCTTCGTGAGCCAGATTGTTAGCGCTACTGACGTTCGGGAGGCCGCCGCTAGGACAGCCCCCTGGAAAGCCACAGGCGCCGATAACCTGTCTAACGTATTCGTCAAGGCCTGTGGGGAACCCCTATACGCCCTTGTGGCCGCCCTTGCCACGGATTCCCTCCGCCTCGGCCACTGGCCGGACATCTTTAAAGAAGCCCGGACAGTGATGATCCTGAAGCCGGGAAAGACGACGAACGAATTGCAACAGCCCAAATCTTGGAGGCCCATCGCCCTTCTCAGCTCCCTCGGGAAGCTCACAGAATCGGCCATGGCCCAAAATGATAATAGGAATAAAAATAATAATTTATACACTGTTTTAACTAGTACTAGTACTAGTTATTCAGTTCTCCAACGGTAATACAGGTAGGAAAACCTCCAAGGTGACAAACCCACCACTCTCCATGCCTCTCAACTGTTTCCCACGGTTTACTATTCTGTCATGGCCATGACATTAGGCCTTTCGCCTCTTAAGGTGCCTCTACTCCATACACCTCCCCTCCCCTTCCTTCTACCCTTTTCCCCTGCCTCCCTAGTCGCTCTGCCACATAGATGTGGTAGGATACCGAGAGCTCCGAGCCACTTGGCGGTTACGACCGCTGCCTGGCCAGAGAGACCGTGCCTCAGGTCGGCCAGCCCCCGGAGGGGGCGCCCGATCTGGGCCTCTAGCTGTTGTCTCTCTGCCTCAAGATTCCTACATTCCACCAAGATGTGTGCCGCCGTTTGGCACCCTAGGCCATAGTCGCAGAGAGGGGTGTTTATGGTTGGCACCGCCCGCCAGAATAGAAAGCTGCCGAGGCCAATTGTCTCTGTACGGGCCTGGGTTAGCAGTGCGAAGTGGTGCTTTTGCAGGACCATCGTGTAGCGGAACGCTTTCTGTGGGCAAGGTTCCCATTGGGCCTCAGCTGCCTGGAATAGGGAGCCTCTCCCATAGGTTCAGAAGCGGGCTTCCCAGAGCCTCCGGGTTGCCATTTTGATAGTCTCTCCTTCTAGTCATGCTTCACCCTCTCTGGCAGCCTCCGATAGCTCTTTAGTGGTCTCTAGTCGTTGAAGTTGCCCCCGTCTCTGGAATACCTCTGATGTGGCTTTTCGTGTGAGGTGCCAGATTCTCTCTATCCCCCCTTTCTCTTGGAGCCTTTTCAGGGCCTTCCGAGCTAGCGAGGTGAGGTAGAGGTCTATAGGAGCCTTGCTGGGGTAGCTTGATAGGCCACAATAATTTTCCGTAGGCAGCTGTTCTGTATAGCCTCTAGTCATTGGCGTATTCTCTTTGGTGCTTTTGATCTCCACCATGCCGCTCCCCCGAATCCAATTGCGCTCCGAATCACAGCTGTATATATATCCCTTGCCTGAGTGATTCAGCATCCCCATGCTGAGGCGCAGAGCCGTGTGATAGCTAGGGATTGGGTTATTGACTTAACTTTGATCCGTTGGACATGGCCTAGCTAACTGAGCCTTTGGAGCCATACGCCAAGGAAGCGGGCTTCCTTCCTTGGCTGGATTAAAGAGGTTGAAGGAAGTGCCTGTTTATGTCCTTGCCTGTTTGTCTGCTGATCTGCATCGGAAGTCATGATGTTGCATCTGTATAAGCGAATGTACATTCCTATTAAGTATGCTGAGATGCACTTTCTGTTTTTTTGGAGTTGACATGCTTGCTTTGTGTAATTTTCATTTGGTAATGCCCCAGTTGCCTGCCGTTAACCGTTTGCAAGGGATTGTTTGCTCTTTTAACAACCCATCTTTGCATGAGCGAGAAACATATGCCTTTATCCCTCTGCCACTTCTTACCCCTCTAGTTAGTGAAGGTGCTTAGCATATTCTGTGTTTCTGACCCTATCGACAGAATGGCTGTTTCGGTAAGCTCTGGCACGTTCCTCCTCAACATTGACGCAGTGCGCTGACCAGTAATATTTGGAAGGCATTTATTGTCTTGTCCAGTGAAGACAGTGTGCCGCTTGTCCTCTCGGACACTAATCTCGCCCATCTTGATAGTATTAGAAGGAAGTATGCCGTCTTGATTCATAGAATGGACACTCATAACTCTACCCTTCATGTAAGGGGATCGACTGCCGAAAGCGTCAGAGGCACCGTTGATGCAGTTAACCGCCTCATCCATGCCCAGCGAAACCAAGAGAATAGTGCCTGGCAGCAGTTTCTTTTACAGCCTAATACAACATCAGGCGACCAGAGTGCATGTATCGTGCTTGATCCTGACAAGGAACCCCGCGGCTTGGGGCCCAGGCCTGTCTCTGGTAGTGGAAATGGGAGGTCCCTGATCCTATCTGCTGCAGACCCTAATCTGCAGCCATACTTATTAAAAGTCTGCTCAGTATTGAGCAATACTACATCGTCGCTCTGCGTTGGAAGCTCCGAACTGCAGATGCGGGTCACATTCGGTCATGCCCGGCTTCCACGTTGGTCCAAAAGGAGAGAATTTACCCGGAAAGAGTTTGAGGCGCAATTGAAGACATTCTCTGGAAGATCTCTAGTGAATTTCCATGCAAGGTCAGATCCCGCTCGACTGTCAAGCGCTCAAGCTCTCCTCCAAAAATACTGAGATAATGATGCTAACGAGCCGCCAATAAAGCTTGGGCGACAAATCAGTTTTCCAGAGTGTCTTGGCGGAGGTGAAGAAGAAGAAAGTCAACGAGAGTGGCCCCACGATTGCAAACAGTATCAGCCATTCAGTTCTGGTATTATCTCGTCAACATAGAGTGGAGGCTGATATCGTTGACGTGAGCGGTGGTAGTAGCCACAGGCAGCAGCTATCTACACCTAGAGCCTTCTGCCGAGACGTAAAAAACGTCGAATTAGTCTTGGTCTGTCCTGACAGGTATGTTTTGGTCTAGTCCAAACGCTGAGCAGAGTTGGCCACGCGTACTGACTGACTCGCAATATGACAGAGCTCACGACTGGGCAATCAAGATTGAAGCTAAAGAGCCAGCTCCCATGGCCCCTAACTGGATGGAAACTCTCCCCAGATCTATTTGCATCAAGAAAAACCGTGAGGATGCTGAGTTTCCGATTATTGTGCCGCGTGTCATCCGTCCGATCTCAACACGGGACGACCCCATCGATTCCATGACACTATCTTCTCGTATTGTAATCCCTCTTGTTGTTGAGGGCTACAAGGCCGAGCTTTCTCTTCACACCGAGTGGACTGGGGCCGATTTCTCAGGAACCCCTAAACGATCCTGCTCGTTATTCGTATACGGTGTTGACTGGGACGAACGACTGGGTATCGAGGGAATTCCGAAAGGCACTGGAACTCGGAGCCATGTCGGTGACGTATTCTCCGGGGAAGACAGCCTCGAAGTACAGGCTGTTAAGCTATTCAGTGCCATCTTAGAGGCTCACATGCTCCTCGAGTCGACACATGAAGCAGGCGGACATGTGGCATGTTAAGCACCGCCGGGGGACAAGCTAACATCACGAGGGACAAAATCCACTGGGAACAAGGGTTACGAGGACTAGATAATCCGCGATCGATAAAAACTTAGTGAATAAACATATCAACCAACTATCACGCCTGTGCTGCAGCTGGCTCAAGTTTCTGTCGTAAAGCTGCACAGGAAGTCTTGGTTAGAACAACTGACAAGTGTTGGGAGCCAATACTAGACTTACCTTCCTGTACAGCAGATACATGCTCTCTCTTCTGCTGCACCACAGTCTCAATTTCCTTTAAAGTGGTGGAAAGTTCTTCGATCCGTGCCTGGTAAAACTCAATGGCGTGGTTGACATCCTGTGGGGGTAGACGTAAGCTATTCACTTCTCCAACTCAACAACCAAGCGTTTCATAGAGAACTACCTTTTCAATCAGAAAGCCTGTTCCGACATCGATGATGACCCTCGTGCCCGCCGGGACCTCTCCTTGAACATACATGGAGTTTGTAAGAGGTATTAAGACGGATTGGGTACCTATACACTCTTAGCTTCAGTTGTCGCATTGGGAATAGACCGGGGCGGGTTTAACCTTGGGTGTGGTCCAATTTTCTTGTTACACAGTTGAGGCACTCGCGAAACTTGGCTTGTGCAGCGTGTAGTTGGCCAAACGAGGATGTGAGGTGTTCGAGTTCTTCATCAAGTTGCTTTTTAACCTGACCCAGCTGTGGGGTTTCCAGATCAGCAAGCCTCACTGTAATGAAATAGGTTAGAGTAAGTATATCGGATAAAGGCTATAGTAAATGATACCTGATTCGTTCCGTGCAGCCTCCATCCTCGTAACCGGGTATTGTGATCAGGAGTCGTGTTTCCTTCCAAGAATTATGTGGATGACGACAATGTCAAGTCAAGAGAATATACAGTAGTTATACAGGTGCGCACTGTGGATCACCCCGCACCGCTAGTCTAATCTAATCTATCGTACAATTGAGCCATAAGATTTCCGATATGTTCAGGTAACTCCGGAAGGGACTTGTAGTCTTTACGCGAAAGAACTTTGCACTGAACCTCGCATTGCTGTTTGCCTCGCCACGACTTCCCCAAAACCACCATAATCGGGTAGCCTACGAGATCCGCGTCTTTTACCTTCCAGGGTATGCTGGCTTGTCTGTCATCCAGGATCACATCCATCATGTCGTTTCCATGACCGCAGGGAAGAATAGATAGCGCGTCATGAACCGCTTCACCGACGTCACTTAGATCACGGTCGTGGATTACGACGACTTGATATGGGGCAATCGAGGGTGGCCAAGTAAGACCTCCGTCATCGGCCCTCTTGTCAGCAACAGCTCCAATAATCCTACTGATTCCGATGCCATAGCAGCCCATTTGTACAGGTACAGTACTTGGCTTGTTGTTCGTAGGCGGGGTTGGCAGGTTTGAATTGTTATGCCCAACAAGATCTTGGGCCGCTTCGTGTCTTTCTAATCGGTGAGGCGGTAGGGTGACCTTGACTCCAAGTGGTTCTGAGTAACGTGTGCCCAAATAAAAGGTATGGCCTAATTCGATAGTGCTGAACACATCGAGCTGTCCAGTTTCACACTTGGGACAGCCGTCCCCCGTTTGGATCTGCAGCAAGTTCAGGGGTAATCCCCGATGGTTCTTCGTGACTATCGAAGACGGTAGTTTTAGGATTTCCTCAATCGTTTCCCGAGGTATTCCTGAGGACGACCAGCCACCAAGTACCAACTCCTCTAGACTGGTAGTGAGAATTCTGTGATCAACAAGGTTGACCATGCGAAGCGCAGCATTTCCTGTACCCTGATGTGATGAAATACGATCAGACCAAAGACGTGATGAATCCGTTATACTCGCATCCAGCTCTGGTATCACCTCTGTCACGGCATGAATATTCATGCTGCGATCGCATGTAGGAAGCCAAACATTGACGAGGCAATTTCTGTCCTTTGATATCCCTCGCCACACAGTAACTTGCCCACTGGTTTCGCTGGGGGAAGCTGGCGAATGGCTATGAACAGATGCGCGGCATGTCGCAACTTCCATATTTGCAGCGTATTCACAACTGTTGCATTTGACTGTCAAATCCTCGCCATTGTTGCTGGGCATATGGTATTCGTGGCTCAGTGAACCTCCCATGTCCCCCGAACTTGCTTCTGTGACCACGTGCGCGATGCCTAGCTCCGTAAAAATCTTGGAATAAGTTTCACGAACCTGCTCATAGGTTTCTATAGCCTCGGCTTGCGACACGTCGAAAGAGTACAAGTCTTTCATCACAAATTCTCTTGACCGAAGAAGGCCTTGTCGAGGTCTCCTCTCGTCTCGATATTTTCGCCCTTGAGCTTGTCAGTGGCAGGGTCCCCCGGGGGGGGAGGGGGGGGGGGGGGGGGGGCACAACCAAAACAAATAACCAACCTGTTAATGGCGTCGTGGCC
>JADHKT010000074.1:11864-108355 GCA_019925285.1 Graphium sp. VPRI43844
CCCGGCCCCCGCGCGCCGCCCCCCCCCCCCCCCCCCCCCCGCCCCCCCCCCCCCGGACACCCAACATCACTTACCAATCTGATAAAGGCGTAGAGGCAAATCTTTGTATGACCGCAGAGTCTGGCCAACCAAGGCTGTAATCTCTTCCTCGTGCGTCGGGGAAAGCATGCATTGAGCTTCCCGCCGATCCTGGAAGCGGAAGAGCTGAAGGGAATATAATCAGACCTATTGTATCGCAGCCGAGAAATAAAATACGTACTTCTGAAGAGCTTTGCTGGAACCGCCCGCTCCGTTCCCACAGGGCTTTGGATGTAATCGAAGATAGTGAAAGCTTTGAAGCACCTACGGCGGGTTAGGGACACAAGGCGAGGTGGGTATGATGGGTTGAAGGCTCACCAATTCTACTCATATGCTTATCTACAATTGCTTCAACCTTACCTTGCACCCTGAGGCCAAGGGGGAGCAGATGGAATATCCCTGATTGTGACTAATTTTTATTCCCATGTCAGATATAGTTTAGGGGATAAATGGTCTCCGTGGATATACTGCAACATACCGGCCTCAAGTAACCAGCGCGGATGAGTTTTTGGACAGCGCCTATTACCGTTATGGGTTGTTCTGTTAGGGACAAGATGGGCGCTTACCTTCGCTTTCGTTAGGAGCTATCCCCCCCGTGGGAACCCATGTTGCCGAAAGCCTTGAACGACTGTCCGTGGAACCATGACGTAGGTTCTAGTTCAACTTAGCAAACGAAGCAATTATCTCTGTATAATGCACCAGGTGCCAAGGAAGAACACGACTAGCTGGAGTCGATACTGCTGCGGATGATGGCAGAGAAGCTTGCTGCTTCGATAAACGTACCAGTAGAAAACGGCGGCTAGAAGGTAGTAATGGTGACGTATTGTGCAAGGTAGTTGTACTTAATCGGAATCGCAAGCGATTTACTGCCATCCTGCGATTATCGCTGGGACTGATTGTTATAATTACGCTGAGTTGGATACTGTATGTACGGAGTATTTGAAGTGAAGCTCTCGTTCAAGCTTGTTCCAAGCTCGTTCAGTAATTGCGACCCACATGTTCCGGGGCCAGTACAACGGGTTTAAACTTGTGGGGAACACCCTGATAAGATTTTTTTTTTTTTTAGAGCTGGATAAGAAATTTGTCACAAGGCAAAATATACCAACTTTTTGCGATATTCTCAGATATTCCCGGAAGATAGGTCTGATAATGCCGGGACAGGGTTTCAGCAATACTATATTCCGAGATTAAGCTGTGCGCCAACTCTGCCTATCATGGCACGTTTCAGTGACAAGCAAAGCAGAAGCGGCCGCCCAGATTTCACACGAAAACGAAAACCTGATGCTTCAATTAGCCCTGGCCCGAAAAAGAAACAGCGTCAGACCTCTGATACCGATGCTTCGAGGCTATCTCCCAGTCATAAGGCGGACTTGGAAGAGCCCTCGTCGGAAAAAGATGTCTTGTTGAAAGAGATTATTGAGCTGGGTGGCGACGAAGACGACTTCGATCTCTGTGCGAATGTTAGCTCGGACTCTGAGGTTGAATATGGAGAAACAACTACCATGAGTAAGGGACTTCGTGAACAACTACTTCACCTCTCCAATCAGCTAGGCTTTGGAAAAGAAGCCGCTAGGTTAGAGACCAAGGAACCCGAAGTAGCGAAGAGCCTGCCAAAAGACGCTGTCGTCCAGGCGAGTGAAGCCAAGCAAGCACCTGTCAAGCCAAAAAAATCTTCTAAATTGGTAGGTAATTGTCTCAGCGCTCCCGGAATAGACCACAGTTTACTCACGAACAATCAAGATATTCCAACCGAAACCCGACTGGCATGTCGCTGACTGGGCGGACACTTCCGCGACCCATGACTTTGGTGAAACCAAGAAGTCGTATCCGGCGGCTGCTTTATCCAGCCTCAAGGATTACGCGCAAAGTTTATTGCTCAAGGATGCAGCAGACTACCTTGCTAGCACCCATGCGTCATCGTCACACCGGTTTTTGTCAACTATCATGACATCCGGTACGGTGGCTGACAAAGTTTCAGCGCTAACTTTGGCGATCCAAGAATCCCCATTGCATAATACTAAGGCTCTCGAATCATTAGTTAATCTCGCCTCGAAAAGAAGCCGAAGTCAAGCTATTGTGGCCCTCGGGGCACTTGTTGATTTACTGGGTCCGGGCCTTCTCTTACCGCCCGATCGGCGACTTCGATTTTTTCACCGCCAGCCTCTCCTGTTATCGCTGCCCTCTCAACAATCACTTGAGCGGTGGAGTCCAGGCGATCCTATCCCTGCCAGTATTACGGATGCTCACCTGATATCCTGGGTATACGAAGACTTTCTCAAAACTCAGTACTTCCGTGTGATTCAATTATTAGAGTCATGGCTAAGTGACGAGATTGAATACTCCCGGGCTCGGGCCTTAGACTTTGTTGCTGTCCTTCTGAAAGAGAAGCCAGAGCAGGAGTCCAATCTTTTACGTCTCCTGGTGAACAAGTTGGGCGACAAGGAGCGTAAACTAGCCTCCAAAGCTTCGTATCATCTCCTCCAGTTACAAGTCACACACCCTGGTATCAAACAGATCATCATCGATACTATCGAAAATGAAGTGCTGCTACGACCTGGCCAAGATGCTAGAACCAGCTATTATGCCGTCAACACGCTGAACCAGACAATTCTAAGCAACAAGGACCCTCGGGTTGCGGAAAGCCTGCTCCGAATTTATTTTGCAATGTTTTCCAACCATCTCAAAATGACTGGCAAGGAGTCACCCAACACAAAACAGACACAAAGCCAGAAGGACATCAAACGTGGGTCGAAGGGTGTGCCTGCTGATGATTCATCTCAAGAGGGTGCATGGGAAAAACTAGTGTCGAGTATCTTGGTTGGAATCAACCGTGCAGTGCCGTTCACTAACACAGAGAGCTCCGTGTAAGTACTCCAGCTCTCATCGTTGCTGAAGAAAGCGCTAACAGTCCGTTTATAGAATGGAATCGCACCTTGATACGTTGTTCCGTGTAGCCCATTCAACCAACTTCAATACCAGCATTCAAGCATTAATGCTCATTCAGCAGCTTTCTGCTACTAAAGGCATTATGGTTGATAGATTCTATCGAACCTTGTATGAATCTCTGCTCGACCGTCGACTCGTGGCTTCTTCGAAGCAAGCCATGTATCTTAACCTGCTTCTTCGTTCTTTGAAGAACGATGTTGATGTACGCAGGATAAAGGCATTTGTGAAGAGAATTCTTCAAGTCACGATCCTGCACCAACCGCCATTCATATGTGGAGCGATGTATGTCATCATACAACTTTGTCGCACATTCCCAGATATCGGGACCTTACTCAATGAGCCTGAAGAACATCCCTCGCTGCCAGCAATGGACGATAGTGAGATGGGGACAATTAGCAGCGCGTCAGCGGGATTGAGCATTGGTCTAAACACCATGTACGATGGCCGTAAAAGAGACCCAGAGCACAGCAATGCCCATCATAGCTGTCTATGGGAAATTGTAAGCGCTCTCACCTCTCACCTTTTGTCTCTTAATTGAGTTTTAGGGGCCATCTTTCTTGTGACACTCTAACCTTCGCTACAGGCTCCATGGTTATCCTCGTTCCATCCTTCTGTCTCATTCTATGCTTCTACTATTTTTGATCACAATGCTGTCACTCAAAAGCCTGATCTTGAAAGCCACTCCCTTGTTCGGTTCCTCGACAAATTTGTCTACCGCAATGCAAAGAAGACAGACCCTACAAAGGGAGGTTCAATTATGCAGCCGATCCACGCTCAAGAAGCATCGAACGGAATATGGTTGCAGCAACGCAGGGCCACACAGGTCAGCACCTCAATGAATTCGCCTGCCTTCTGGAACAAGAAAGCCGAAGACATTCCTGCCGATGACGCCTTCTTTTACCAATACTTTAACCAGGTTGGAAAGAAGCAGCCAAAACAATCAGAAGTGACTGGAGGTGAAGGGGCTGATGAAGATGAAGACCAGATATGGCGTGCTCTTACTTCTGGTACGGCAAATGTTGACGATGGTGATGAGAGTAGCTTGGACCTGGATCTTGACGAATTCGAAGACTCGGAAGATGAGGCGGGCGGAAATGAATATGTAGGTGACGGGGTACACCCAGAAGATGGCATCTCAGATCTGGATTTCTCTGATATGCCGACTGAGAGCGAGGATGGGGCTGAGGATGAGGCTGAGGATGATGACACAGCTACTGTGCCATCGGAGCAGCCTGATTCAGAGCTCAACCCGCGCAGACGCAACCGGAAATACATCAAGGGTTTGCCAACCTTTGCGACGGCAGATGAGTATTCTCATCTTCTGGAGAATGAAGAATCCGAGTTTGAAGGCTAGTTAGTGAGAGCGAGTTTTACATTATTTAATATTCAATTGTTCAATTACTTTAAGAGATCTTACCCAGTTCACGAAGCTATCCACTAATCAGTAATATGTAACAATGGGGCCCACACGTATGCCTCGGTTCATCATACTTCAAGCACCGCGTCTATCAGATCAAAAATTTGGTCGTAGGTTTGTTCAAATTTGTAATAACTCGTTACTGTTTTTCAATCAAATTTCAGGCACAATCAATCCCCCTAAAATTCAAACTTTATGCCGCCATACGAGATGCATTTGCCAAATTTTGGCCTGCGAATGGTTGCTAGAAGTTGCCGATGCCAGACCTGGCAATCGAGAGTTCCAAGATTAGGTGAGAATTCGGTTCAGACTCAAAACAGTGAAGCATAATTGACCCCCTGATGAATTAGGCGCAACATATTCTACCACTGCGGGGAAATCCAACCGGTTACCACGGATTATCAAGCTAGGGGCATTTGGGGCCCTCTCCGCGTCGATTGGCTTCTACGTAGCTCTCCAAAGCCCGAAACTTCTCGGATTACCAACCACTGGCTATCTCACAGACAAGGAGAGCTGCCAAGCCTACCGCCCCGATTTCGACCAAGCGCGAACAGTAGAGAGCTTCATCGAAAACCACCCGCTGACGATCGAGTTAAGAAAGAACCCGGAATTAATAGAATCTCGACCCCATATGAAAATCCCAGACGCCATCCGGCCATACAGTCTGACTGCTGGCCTCTTAATAGGACCTAATCGAATGGTCGTCCCCCCATTTGTCTGGGCCGACTCGAAAGGGGAGAGTTTGACATCAATCGTTTATATCGGGGACGAATTGTGCGGACATCCTGGCATTGTTCATGGTGGGTTTATTGCGACAATGCTTGATGAGGGGTTTGCAAAGTGCTGTTTCGCGGCACTACCCCATAAACTTGGTGTAACCGCCAATCTGAACATCAACTACCGAAAACCTGCAAAAGCTGGCAACTACTACGTTTTGAGGGCTAGGACTTCAAAGGTCGAGGGCCGGAAGGCTTGGGTCGAAGGGAAACTTGAAATGCTATCACCGAATGAAAAATCTGGCGTTGTCGTGGCTGATGCCACTGCTCTTTTCGTCTCACCTAAATATGCTGCGGTATGTTCAATGATTACCCACCAATTAGTTTCCCTAGTGTCAACAGCTGACCAACATCCTAGTTCATGCCAAAGCTTCAAAGATAGGTATTTGCAACTGGCCATATTAATGCCAGACTAATAGGGACTATTTGAAGTGGTGACCAGTGGATGTAGAGTATTTTTGCATCATGCAAGTAATTGATACTCCTTATGGTTGACCCGTACTGTCGTAAAATAAACCCGCAGGTGGCATATGCACGGATTACACCAATGGTCTTTTTGACTCTGGCGCATTTATTTGTTCTTAATAATTGCATTTATTTATTTAATAGGTCCGTAGCCGTCCGTCCACTAATGGGGAGTAATCCGTATTACGCTGTTTTTTTATAAGTAGTATTATGGCGTGCGCGCTTTTGGTCCCACTGCCCCTCCCCCGCTGCTCATAGGTTTTCTGTCTTGAGTCAAGTCTTCGTACAGCTTTCAACTAACTACTCAATCTTTTGAATAGCATTAAGAAGCACGCAAATATGGCAACGTAAGATAACCCCCTGTTTACCCCCCTAATTTCGATTTGACTCAATTCTCATGGTGAGCAAACAACTTACCCGACCCCAGCAATATCACCTGGCATCCGTCGCTATCACGGGGTGAGAGAGTAACTCTCCGTGGCCAAAAGGGCTTCACCATCTGGCTTACTGGGCTCTCCGCCTCTGGAAAGTCGACAGTTGCTACGGCACTAGAGCAGCACCTACTACATCTTGGCCTCTCTGCCTATCGCCTCGACGGCGACAACATCCGGTTTGGACTCAACAAGGACCTTGGATTCTCCGAGAAGGATCGCAACGAGAACATTAGGCGAATTGGCGAGGTAGCGAAACTTTTCGCTGACTCTGCGACCATCGCTATTACCTCCTTCATCTCGCCTTACCGGGCAGATCGTGACGTTGCCAGGAAGCTTCACCAGTCGGACACAGCTGGTGACGACGCCATCCCATTCATTGAGGTCTTCGTCAATGTTCCTCTCGAAGTTGCAGAACAGCGCGACCCCAAGGGGCTCTATAAAAAGGCTAGGGCCGGAGAGATCAAGGATTTCACTGGTATCAGTGCGCCATACGAGGAACCTCTAAACCCCGAGATCTCGATCCGGACCGATCTGCTTAGTGTCGAAGAATGTGTTCGAGATATTGTGCAGTGGTTACAAAAGAATGGACTGATCGAGAAGACTGGGCTCTGAGGCAATTGTCCGAAGCTAGGCATTACGTACTTCCAAAGTTTCGGTTAGCCATTGGCGAAGGGACTACGTAAGACGATGACTGAGTTGAGTCGCGTAGTGGTTAGAAAGGCTTAGCGATAGAGATCAAGAAAAAAAATAAACGATGAGAGAAGGAAGGCAATTTCTTTATAGCGCTGCTGTGTCTCGAGTTGCTGGTTAGGGGAATTCAAACTCATAATACACGTAGGCCGTGTACTCATTACCGTCGCCCCCA
Source organism: Graphium sp. VPRI43844 (assembly GCA_019925285.1). NCBI lineage: Eukaryota > Fungi > Ascomycota > Sordariomycetes > Microascales > Graphiaceae > Graphium > Graphium sp. VPRI43844. Next base: position 18,846 of record JADHKT010000074.1, read on the forward strand.
AGCCCTGCTCCAGTCATTTCCGAGGCTAATGAAATATCGTCTTTCGTAGCCCGACCCTTCTTATCTCTACCAACTGCGTTGCCAGCAAGGTAAGAAAATCGGTCATCCAAGGTCGATTTTACTTTGCGTGAGGCCTTTGGAGTTGCCTATCCAACTGTTAGTATATTGGGATGCACACGAAACAGTCTTAAACGGTTGTGGCGTACCTTGATGAGAGATGAGACGTAGTCCAATGGTAATCCGTAGCGTAAAACCGCCTCAACAAATGCGCGTAGAGCAAGTACATGCATCCATATCATGGCGCTCTCACTCCAACCCGCTCGACCAATCCTGAGAGCCTCCCCCCAAACTTTCTTCTCCTCTCTGGCTACCCGGTCCAATTCTTGTTTTTCTCCTTCTCTCCCCCCTTCCACATGCTTATAGTTTCGAGGTGTCCATTTCTGTTCTCGGCATTTCTGTAGGAAGTCGGCGCTGTGTTTCTTGAAAGTCACCACTGCAAAAAGAACAAACTCATCGTCTTGGGCAATTTCGATGGATGATCTTGGCACAACCATAGGCGATAGTGTTTCGTAAGTACGAAGAAAGTCTTTCTTCGCATTGCTCGGGACGGCGATGAGGTGTGTTTCGAGATACTCTGAGTCCTGGACCAGTATAGAGGGGTTCACAATTGGGGTGAGGCTTTTAGTTGCTAGGTTTCCGCTGTGCCTGAGTTAGAAATGAGACCATCGAGGAGGAGGCGGAAGGTCACTTTGCCCAGGGATGGGTGACCCTAGCTTACGTTTGCTTCCGCTGGAGGTTTGCTAGGTTTGTTTTGACAGTACTATACTGAGCGAATTTGGATCTCGTATCGTTGTCTACGGTAGTAAGTTCCTGCAATGGCGATTAATAACTAGACGCAACATTGAGCCATATATGTCGTCCCTTACCGTTTGAAGCATGTCGATGAGCTCACCGAGAGATTTGTCCGACCTATATCGAACCTTGTTCCATGTAAAATGACTGACATATTGATCAATTGGTTCTAGACAGCATTTGTTAGTTTGCGAAATATAGTGGATCGGGGCGAGGCCTCCTCACTATCATTGACCGTTTTTTGTTGCATCACTTTTTGTTCATCTCCATCGAGTATAGAGCTTAACGCGTCTGATACTTTCGACACGACAGCCCCGCAGGCTTGTTCTAGCTTCGCTAGGTCGTCTGCTTGTTGGACAAGAGCATCAAGAGTGCCTATCTTGAACTCCGGGATATCGAACGGTAGAGCAGTACCATTCTCTGATGATGTGATGGTCGCTAACGAGGAAAGAGCCGATTGTCTATCGCCAGGTCCAAATGCTGAATGTGGCAGCGAGACAAGCATATACCTCGTAGCCATCGCTGTAGAGAAATGAAGCAACTGTCCTCACTTCGAGATATGGCCGATGCGCGGCTGCGTGAGAGGATGAATTGATGGTCGGCTCGTTAATAGCTTGTCGGAGGTAGGCTATGGGCTTGTTAATAGCCAGGATAACTCTCGTTAGGGCGAATATTGTACTCACAATATGCTAGATACGGCACTGAGGAGTATTCGAGATCAAACGGTGAGATAGTACTGTGATTGACGGAATGCTCCCTTAAATGGAGTTAGTTGCTTGGTGGGCGGGGGTAAATACAAACTACATGTACGGAGTACCTATTACCCCCTACAACCCCCTTCCCCCCTATCGCCTTGTTACATGATGTCACACGCTAAAGTTGCTCTTTATTTCAGGCAAGCCAGTACGTGTTCAGATATATTTGATTATCCGCCCTTCCAACAGCACCAGTATTCTCGCCCCCCCCATCTACCAAGTGCCATCCTTGTCGTCGTGTATTATTCTAATCAATTCCAACTTATATATATATCCTAGACAAGTTATAGCTGTTGAAGCTTTTTGAGTTCCAGGCTTTGTGCAGAACCTCGAAACCTCGAAACCTTGAAACCGGACCAGGCCTGAAGTGGGATTTGTCGTTCTCGACCAGACCACGGAATCTACTAGAATCTCGCTTCGTTTACATCTATGATTCGCTTGTGAGAAGGGCTTGCCGAATAAAATATGAGCAGAGAGGCTTGCTCGTCGCGCTCGTCGCGCTCTCGCAGCCGCCGGAGTCTCGTACCCAGCAAACTGCTAGGGAAGTTGGACAACCACAATGGCAGCTTCGGGTTGATGGATATAAATGGAAAGACCACAGAGGACCGTGCTATCCTGGCAAGACAGACCAGTGAAAGGACGGCACTTGCAGCGGCTGGGGTATACAATACGCAATCTTTCAGGGCGACAAGGGAGAGGAGTGGTTTGGCAAAAGGCGGCCTTACGGCACTACCGGGACAGACTCAACAAGGTACATCTCGAACTCAAGGTCCCACTGCGCTGGACATCAAAGGCGAACAGTCAAGGCTACTAAAACTGCTTCGTAGTCTTCGTCCTGCTGTAGTCGTTGATCAACTTTGTATGGCCCTGGCATATTATGGAGGCAGTCTCGACTCGCCACCTCCCATAAACAGCATATATCCAGAGAGCTCAAATTTCAACGGGCCTGGGTCGAATTTTGTTAGTTGGATTGCCGAAATCTTCCCTGAAGTGCCAACTGGCGGCCACCGCACAACGCCGGGTGGTCAACAAGGGTCAGTGTCAGAAGGACCCAATATTTCTCCTCCAAGGCTATCTGATGGAGAGGGCGTGGCGAGCACAGAAGTCCGGATGGCTGATGAGGCCCCTAACAATAGCATTGCAGAGGATGTAAATGAAGACTTAACCACAGTTGCACAAGACGGATCTCTTGGCAATCCACACGCTGTTCCCTGCACTGAGCCCAGGGCAGCCCTTGATGACTCTGGCAATAACCACACAAATCTAGCCGTGCTGGGTCGGCATATTCCCGGTGGACCACCGACGAACCCGCCACTAGTTTCTGGAGGTTTTAACCTCATGCCTAGGCGACGAGGACGGCCAAAGGGATCAAAAAACAAACCCAAAGAAATATCATTGGGAAGCTCTCTTGCAACAGGGCCGGCATCGGTTCCTGGTGCTGGGCCGGGATTTAAGAGGTCCGGCCCTGGACGACCGAAAGGGTCTAAGAACAAAAACAGAAAACTCGATAATCATGTTACTTTGGTGGAGAGCTCTTTATCTTCACAAACACCCCAGGTTGAGGTCGCTGAACACAACATGCCAGCGTCTACACCAATTAGTGGAATAGGGTCGGCACGAGAACATGTCGAAAACACCTTGCATTCGGTGAATGAAAGGCCAGCGCCTCTGATTGATGGATGATTTCACTGGAAGGCAACGACCAGAAAAGAGCCAACCTTAAATTTCTCCACTGACGAACCTGCAGTTGGCAGGCTGACATGCAAGGGGTTCTTTGTTGGGTGGCCGTTTCAGTACGCTTGCAAAGGGCATGTAGTCAGTCACTCACGATGCAAAACCGCCGGTTTTCCCATACCTTCAATAGCCTGTCTTGCCAAGAGGCTGTTCTGAGTCTGGCCAATACACCACCAAAGCATCCAAAACCCTACTGATAAGGGGGTCAAGCTTGCACGTTAGGCTTGGGAACCTAACAATAGAAGGTCTTTCTCTGTGCACTGGTTTCTGCATCTGTACATGGCAACAGGAAAGAGGCAGCTGGAAGAAGCATTGTAGTATAAACTGAGATCTATTTTCAAAACAAATAATCAAAAACTGCCCGTTGGAGACGGAGCCTTATTCGACGGTGCACACCCTCCGTCGGAGTGATATCCGTGCCCACCGTCCTTCCTAGCGTTGACATTATACATGTGCGCCAAATAACTCCCAACACCGCACGGCCCTGCCAGAGCGATACTCGCCCAGCACTCTGAATAACAAAGGAAATCAAAAGGAGTGTAAAGCCAGAAAAGAAGTAGAAAAGGAAAAGTCAGCGCAGAAAAGAAAGCAAACCCATTATTCTATTGCCAAGTCATCCATAACGCCATCAGCAGTGTCGCCGTCTAAACTCCCAGCAGGTGGTTTTACAGATTCGGGCGCGTTTCGCCCATACCACCACTCGTCTTCTTCCTCCATCCCGTCTTCTCTAATCAGGTCAAGCATGACCTGAGCATTTCTCTTGATATCCTGTGTGCGCTCCACGATCTTCCTCTCCAGAATCAGAGCTTCAGCAGTTGCCATCCAAATCTGCCGCAAGTCAGGCAAATCGCGCAAAAGAATCGAGGATTCGTTGTGTGGAAGTGGAGGCATGGGCATACCAGCAGCTAAACTGGTATAAAAAACCAGGCTACTAGCATGTTCGGCTGGGGGAGGCAGGGTTGCTTGGTTCAATGATCCTATGGACGATTTTCGGGTTGCATCGCTGTCGAGACCGGCTGCCGATTTCTTCCGACCTAGTCCGATGAATGATCGTTTGGAACGCGAACCCGGTGTCTCGGTCACCGGTTCTTTAGAGACCGAATGATACCAGTCGTCAACGGCACCCCTTCGGGTGTTGTATCCTTTGATTTCCCATAATCTCTCCACTTGGCGAAGGCCGCCAACGCATAGTAAGGCTACATGTAGCTCGTCGGAGGGGCGATCTTTGATATAACCTCTTAAGGATCTTTCGACCCGACCGGCGTACGATGGGGGGCGGAGGCGACGGCAGAATGATGATATTATCAAAGGGAAAAATTGGTGGACTCGTAAGAGCGTCTGGTCATCATACATGTTCATAATCCGTACTTCGATTGGGTTGAGAGTGTAGGGTTCGTGAAGTAGACCATGGCCATCGTGTTGTCGAATGTGCTCAAGATGAAGCTTCCTGTACATTTCAAAGAAATGGAAAACGGTGAAGAGAATCGGGATAAGACGACGTCGCATTCTTTCGCGCTGGGGTGCAAATTCTTGCAGCTGGGATTCGGTGGTACGAAGAAAGATCTCCTTCGTGACCCAGTCGCACATTAAATATGATAGTTTGGCTGCGACATGTAACCGGTGCCAGAGGCCGCAAAGATGGTGGAAACTGGCAGTTGCCGGGCCAGTAGCAGGGTATAGTCTCAAGGCATAAGCGGGAATGTGGTGGTCAAGATGATATCGGACGATAGGGGCTTCGTTCAATGTTATTAAGGTGTGCCACGATTTAGAGGCTAGCCGGAGATTTAATATGTCTGCGAGTGGTAAGGATGAAATGATTTGAATCTGTAGTTCGTTGGGTAGTGATAGAAAGAGTTGATCAAGGGGGATGCTGCGAGACAAGAACGGTTAGTAGTTGGTTTTCCGTGAATAAAAGACATCAACAATACCTTTTGGTTCGCGAATCTTCAAGGGTCGGCTCTGTGACCAGGGCATGTGAAGATTTGAGATGGAATTTTGAACGGAAACTTGAGAAGAGACTCTTTTCCGCTCGTTTTGGTTCGAGGCTCGGGGGTAGAACATCGGATGCAGGTGATTCTGCTTGCTTAGAGGAACGTAGCGGTAGGATGAAGGTGGATGGAGCGAGCGAAAGTTGCTCCACGGGAAGAGTTGCGGGTGTGGGAACAGCCTCTGATGAGGAAGAGGCATCATCTATTTGTTGAGGACTGGATGAGGACTTGTTCAGTTGATCAAGCTTGGTGAAATATCGTTCCGAGGCGAACTCGGTAATATGTGGAGGATCCATTATTGTGATGCTTTTCACACAGAACCCAAACCTGATAGATGTAGTCGTAGATGGCTCCTCTCCTTTCGAATCGAGACAAGCAAAAAAATGCTTCTCGTAAACCGGCGACGAGATTTGTTGGGTCGGGAGCGTCGGCCACCGCAAATGCTTCAGTCGTATCTGGTCATCTTGTGTCTATGGAAGCAAATAAACAAGTGTTTCCGTGCCAGAGACGAAGGCAGCGCCCTTCCTAGACTCTAGAGGTCGAAAAGCGCCTAGGAAAAGGAGGACACGAAAGAAGTGGATAAATCGGATTTCGCGAAACGCAGAGGCAGGATACGTGAGTCGGCTGAAAATGAGATAGAAGGCCGCGCTGTTGATAGACACACTCCAAAACAGGACAGAATCGGAGTTTGAAAAGAGCGAAGTTCGTTTATCTGTCGAAGCGAGCGAAGCACCTTTGCAGGACGGGGTATAGAATGAGCGTGGGGGTTTACGGGCGTTCGGATTGTGTTAACTCAGAATCCCAAGATGCTATGTTTTAGCATCCTCTTCTTCGTTCGACTGGTACAAAACTCGAAAGTTGGACTCGTGTGATGGCTCTGTCGCCCGATTGCTTCCACTGTGGCTTCACGTTGCGCCAACCTAATTATCTGCCCAGACCAAGACTTTCTCTCGTCAGTTTTCGATTGGGCGTGCCCCCCTCCCCAAAAAAAAAGTGAAGAAAAAGGGCTGTCGTGGCGAAGGTCGAGGCAGGGAATAGAAATTCGATTTGCAGCACCGTCGCGAGCGTTTGTGGATTACGAATATACCAAGTTGGTAAGAAATGGATTGAATGCAAAAAAGGATTGCTGGAGCGGATGAAGCAGAACGAAGGGGAAGGGGTTGGCGAAGGAGACAGAAGGGGGAGTGAGATAGGGTGTTTCGGTTCGTCAAAACGGCGGTTTGGCGGTCTAATAGTGGGGAGTGGTGGAAACAGCACACCCAGCACGGTATAAAAAGAAGTGCGAAAACAAGACTGCTATGGAAGTACCTCTGCATTGCACAGTGTATTTTTGCAGACGGCTCTCTTCCCTTGATTCCCCCATCCTGAGTCAGGAGGAGTGTAGAATTTGGAGTTAGTTCATAGGTTCATTTCAAGAAAGGTACTCTCTCTTACGCCAGAACTGGACTTCTAGGGAGTAGTTCCGCACAGTGTCTGGGTTCATGTTGGCACCCAGCTCTGAGGTCGAAAAAACCACCGACCTGCCTGACTTCTCCTTTCGCTATCGTCAGGCCTCGAACCCCCCAATCCATACTCAGTAGGCACTGTAAATTCAGAAAAGCATACCGTAATACATGATGTACACACAATACTTTTACTGTAAAGATAAGGCCGAACTATCAACTACGGAGTAGTGACCCCGGTGAAAAATCTTTGATTGCCCACTACGGACCTTTTAACGGCATCAGTCGGCCAAATTTTCTCTTTCTTTAGTACTGACTGACATGGAGAACGACCGAAAGCTACCATAATCTATAGGTAGGCACCTCCGCAGATGCTCCGTACCTTGCTCTAATCTTTCCCTTTTCCCTCTCCTTCCTTAACTATTTGATTAACAGTGTCTCATGTGCTTGTAATATAGTATAGCAGAATAGAAAAAGAGCAAGACGATATGAAAGGGGATGGGGAAAAGAAAAAAGGATGGGTAAAAGTACACTCTGCTAGATATGTTTCTCTTAATGCAAATAAATACAGGTACTACCAGGGCATTGCTGATCGACGTTATTCCATACTCTGTAAGCCTGCACCGCCTAACTCTAAAATTTATCCAATTCAACTGCGTCGTGGTTTCAATACTTCCGTATGGAATAGGAAAGCGTCCTTGTACACAGTGCATACGAGTTCGGTTTTGAAGTGATTGAGCATTTAGCCGAAGAAATCTGAGTCGGCACATAGAACGGATTCCGCAGCGTGGTCAATACTTGTATAGAAGACACTCAGACCCTTAGATTAGCCGCTCTCTGAGGAGTTTAGGTACTCCGTACATCTCGATGTCTCCGAGCTCTTCACAGAGCACAAGCATGCATACACGAGACAGGGTCACTCACAGGTAGTGATTAATGGGTATCTGAACAGGTATTAAGCCAAACGTGAGTGTGCTCTCTTCGAGAGCTACTCGGTAAAATACTCCGTAGCAACAGTGCTCTGAATCTTGTACGAGCTGACGGATCGAGCACTGGAGGGAGTATTGTGATATTAATGCAGAGCACTCTCTTCAGATATCAGGGAAAACATGGGGAATTGCTGGGCTCTCTTCTCCCCGGCCCTTCTCCGGCCGTTTTAGGCATGGTTGTCAGCAGCCTGATCTTATTAGCAGATTTTGGCGAGACTTTCGTTACTACTCCGTACTTTAATAGTGGGCTCCCCATGCACACGCCCTATCGGCTGGCCCAGCATTGGCCAGTTGGGGTGTGCACTAATCTGTCGGGTTCACACCTTCATGCTCACACCCCCTCTCCAGCTTTTTACCTTGCATGGACGAAGTTGCCTATTTTAGTTTAGTTCTCTCTTTCCGAAGTACCGTTTGAAAGTTACCACTCAGACTTCTTCTAACCTTTCAGGTACCAAACTCTCCATATGTAGTCCGCTATTAATCATTTACTCCGTATTACGGATACTTGTACGGAGTACGTCGAGCATTATCTACTCCGTGCCGAAAATACTTCACACCTGGAGTCGCAACAGGGAACAGAATTAAAAATAAATATCCCTCTATCCGGAGTACGGAGAAGAGAGCGCTGCTCTCTCCATAAGACACATTTGCACTGTCTAGGGGAATTTCAAAGTTCCTGACGGCCATCCCAAATGTGTTTGACGGCGTATCCCGGTTGGCCAGCCTCTATGTCTGTGATGATGCGATCACCTCATACAACAATATTCTACAGCCAGGCTTCCTCATGAAACTTATTGATAACATGTCTTCCCAACGCTCCTGGACAGATAATCCGCTCCTGACCAAACCGATTCAACAGACAAGGTTCGTTTCTAACCAGAGCGCCTACTTCATAACCAAGGTTAATATAATAGCATTGCTAATGGGGGTTAATTTGACACAGTATCAATGCCTGTAGCGAGGCAACACGTGCCTTATGAAGTAGTTATAATATAAAAGGTAGTGTGGTATGCTCCCGAGAGGTAAATTTCTAGGCCCACGGGAACGAAACCAGCTACTCGGTATTACAAGTACTTGTTCAATTTTCCAGTTTTTCGGCAGTGGATAGTAGGAAAAGAAAGAAGACAAAAATCTGGCCGAGTTGCAAAGCTTCTAGTTCGAATCGCGTACGGGACACGAAAGGCCACGGACTGGCCCCCCCAGGTCTCTAGGGTCTTAGCGCCACCGAGATGGCCGGCCCAGTCGCTCAATATCTCCCGGGGTCACACAAACCGCCGAGTGTAGATCCTAATGTCACGTCTGACTTGACAATCCTTGCCAGGTTCGAGTTGGAAAATCCCAGCACCATCTACGATGGAACGAAGATCCTCATGGTCGAATGGGATACTGAATGTTCAATGATAGAGCCTCATCAGCAGTCGAATAAAACTAATACTGAGATCCGACCATCATCTGGGCCTCCTGGTCTGAACAACGAGTGGTGCATCAGTTGGGATGGGAAAACCAACGAAATTGCCGTTTTCGACGAGGGCGAAGGTCTCAGGAAGCGTGTCTATTTTTTATTACCACATAACGCAGGCATCCCCAACACAGTGTCGGTTTCTCACCCTAGTGGCGTAGTCATGACGGCGAAGCCGCTTCCAGCTCTGTTCCCTGATACCTTTCGAGCCGATCCCAAGATAGCAGGGAAGCGAGGCGTCCTCCACACCATATGGGCAACAAAGAGAGTCACCGCCTTGGACGAGGGTATTGCGGCTGAGTTGAAGATCAACGGTGAAAGCGTCGGGCTCGAGATAGCCCTGCAAGAAAAGGAATGGCTTGTAGAAAGTTTTGGTTTGTGGACCGAAGATCAATCTATCTCATACAAGAACCCGCAGAGAGCTTCCAATCTAGGAAGACTGGCGGAGAAGCTTCAAGGTCTCAAAGTGTCCACGACATTTCTCAACAACAGGCCTTCAACATGTAAGGAACATTGTATCATTTATGCATCGAAGTATCCCTAACCATGAATACGCCAGTAGCAGGAGATTTCAGTGCAAACCACGACGAGAAAAATACTACCGAAATCAAACCTTCGAGTGGTACAGTTTCCGAGCCTCCGGCTTCTCTGCCAGATAACGATGACGACCTGTTTGCCTTACCAATGAGCCCTCGAAGTCCCGAGATGAAAAGAAGCCCTTTCAGTTTGTTATAACTCATGTGTCACAATCTTTCCATACGGGAAGCGGGAATAAAAGAAGGGCATGTGAATTGACCGAGGCCCAAGTGGGTGGCTATTCGGATGTTGAACACAGGGGCGGTGCATATTCGCGTCGACTGGCTTTTCTAGAGGCAGTGAACGAATATTGGTCGCGATCGTAGCACATTGCCTACCTGTTGCTGCGGTAGCACAAGTGACCTAAGACGAAGTTGTATACACCTCTGCCGTCTTGGCCTCAACCGACGTGAGCGTCGTCTCCCAGCCCTCATCTCCAACCCCCAACGCGACCTTCATCCCACCTCTCCTTGCGTGCATACCGAAGATGATAGAGAACCCTTGCTTCTTTGTATCTCTTGACCCAATCCATCACTTCCCGCTCTGAGGCGGGTGCGTCGTTGTTTGCACCTTCGAGAAAACTCTCCTGTAGGGCGTGACAAACCATGTCCTGTTCATGTATTCCCTGGACTAAGCGTTGGTAGAGTGAAGCCGGGGCAAAGGGGGCAAGAATATGATCCAATTCTATTTGTTTCTGTTTCCATTGTCGTTCGAGAGCATGAGTTGAAAGAAGCTGTGCCTGTGCCGTTGCTCGTTCTTCCAAAACTTTGGACTCCAGCTCAGCCAGCTGGGTCGCCATTTCTATGTTTTGGTCTAGAGCATACAAGAGTGCGCGATTCGAGGATGCGACGGATGCATGGATTGTTTTGGGCGCACTGTTCAAGCTGGCTAGAATTTTGGCATCTGCAACCGCCGTTGCTAGATCTTGAGTTCTAATCAAGGCATTAGCTGGCTACTAATCACAGAAAAGAAGCATTCACAGGGGACCTACGGCAGGTTGAGGAGAGTTTCGGGAAGCCATGTGTCACCTGGGTCATCGTGCTCTATATCCTGGGCTAGTGGAGGTGGTTGGCCACGATACCCTGGTTCAATAATGGGTGTGTTTAAACTTTGGTCTTGTGTGTTAACTGGGCTTGCCCTGTAGACAGTCCCTGCCGTAGGTCCCATCGAAGGTCCTCCATCCCTGGGTTTGGGAGGTAAAACAGGTCGCTGGTCATCCATGTGATTTTGAGGTACCAATTACTACTTGTACACTGCTCGTTGACGGATGAGGAGGGCCTCATTTTGTACCTGGATCCAGTGGTCACGTGATATATTTCAAATCAATCGATCGTGCCAGGTACGTAAATTTATGCTGGGCACTCTACAAGTAGGTGCATGACATTGATGCCTAGTTCAATTTGCCCTTCAGTGCGCCACTGACCACAGGTCTTTAGACCATCCCATTTCCTTCAATTTCTTGCTGGTCGATCCTACTGACCTCTTTTCACCGGAAACAATTGCTAGCGCTTTACTACAGGAGGCAAAGGCCTCCAATAGCTCCTTCATACGTTTTGTTGAAATGAAGTTTGCGGCAATAGTGGAGTCTCGCTCGGCAATAGTGGCGGAGAGTTCCATGCACTCTAGAAAGTTGTCTCGAGATAACCAAGCACCGGCAAAGTGCAAAATGCTGATATATGCCAATATTGTCTCGGGTATGTAGCCTTGCCGTATAGCTTCATACCTCGTAAAGTCGGCATCTACTAGTGTTGAATCCCAAGGGTTAGCAAGTGCCACATGGCTATGAAAAATTGTACACACGAGAGAGGAGAAGAGAAAGCCCGTACCACTCTCCTGAGGGATTAGCCATGAGTCGAGGATGGGCCTCATGTACTGTTTGACGTCGCGTAGCTCGCCCCCGACCTTCACCCAAAACTCCCGTCTTGGCTCCGGGTTCCTTCGCAAATGTTAGTTTGTACTGAGCCATCTTCGGTTGAATGGGGGAAAGGAAAAGGAGGTCGAACTCTTGAGATAATTGAATGAGGGAAGACATGGTTTCCATGGTGTCCAAAACTCTAACTAAGGACTCAAAGTCTTTAAAGGTTTTCGAATCGGCCGCAATTTGGCCAGGCGAGAGATTTTGCAGGGTATTGGAAGATGGTAGACGACCCTCCCAAAACGCCAAATCATCGAGATCTTGCTCGTTGAGGCCATCTGTCTCGGCGAGAGGTGCGGTAAGCTGTAGGACCTCGGTAAAGGGTACGCGCCTGGCAAGGGACCGCGCCGCATTCAGATGTCCGTTCCCTGGAATCATATTAGTACACCGGTTCGGTGGCAATAGATTTAAATGACGAGACTCACGCAAAAAGTATTCGTAGATGACGATACCAGCAGAGAAAACGTGCTGCCAAGCATTGTCAACCAATAGAAGCCATTCCATACTCCTGATCAACAATTCATGTGTCAATTCAATTCGGTCAGGATCGTCCCCGAAGAAATCTGTCTCCAATGAACGCCCGTATTTGTGCGTCTCTGGTTGACTTTTCACAATTCTGAAGTCAACCGTGAGGCTGCGCTCGGCGGCGGGAAGGCCGAGGGCCTCGAGTTGCCAAACTGGCTGCATCTTCGCAAACTCAAGCACATCCAACCCGGCTTTCCGCATCAGGTTGAGTGCCACAATCCGAGAGTCGCGGCCAGTCAGCCGAATAAGATTGCGGCTTAGAGCTGTGTAACGTCTTGGCCCACTCAGCATTGAACAGTAGAGCGGAATAATTTCGTAGAGACTGGCTAGGCGGAGAAAGTTTGTGTATGCAGCAATCGTGTTCTCCTGGATGAGTCGTTGGCTTTGGTCAACATGCTCCTTACCGCTCGCTACGGAAGCCTTTAGTTGTGAGATGATGATGAGTACATGGGACGCGACTCGGAGGCCATGGTAGTCGTGAAAGCCAAAGAACTGGTCCGTCTCGAAATCAGCCGACGACCCAGGAGAGACTAACAGCTTGTAGTCGGTCCCTTTCTCAGCTTCAGCGCCGAGTGCCCGGCCCTGGTCGAATAGGTAGCGGTCAATGTTCTTCGAAAGAATAGATGCCTGCAAAGACTTCAATGGCTTTGTCGCCGTCGCCTGCGATACATTCAACGATGCTAGGGTCTTGATCAATTGATCTTGAACAGCCTGGCTGTCCCCAGAATACTTTGAAGAGCCAAAGGCTGCAAAGGACTGCGAGAGTGTAGCTGCTGTCTCTGGAGGACATTTGGCCAGAGCGAACGTATCGAAGTGGCATCTGATCGCAGCGTTGTAATGGGCAAAAAGATAATCATCCCAGCTTTTGCACACTTTTTCCACCGATGAGATGTCACCGCCTAAAATTCCGTACACGGCCCGCTTGTACTCGTCACCGGAACCTTGCCTCGCTAATCCCAGGCAGGCCCTGCGCCAAAGGGTAAGAGCCTCGGGACCAAAGTCGGTAGTTGGTTCGCTAGATTCGTCCCGAGGCAGCACAAGGCCAGACATAGACACCGCTCGCCATGCCTCTGTTCGATCCAAACACCAGCGCCGGGTCTCATCCAGGGTATAGCCCCTTCGCAAAAGTTCGTAGCAGCCTCGCCAGATGGCTCGTTCGAAATATTCGTCTTGGGGCTCCAAGCTCTTATCCTGGCGTGTTACCGCGTCTGGGTCGAGCTGGGTGACAAGGTTTAGTGAGGAGGAGTCTAGGTGTCGGTCGGAAGAGAGACCCGAGGGAGGATTGATGGGCCCAATCACCCCTGCAACGCTCTTTCTCAGCTTAATTGCTGATCGAGTGTGAATCCAGCCATGCGATATGATGTCCCCCCGATCTGCATTGTCTTGGAGGTGCTGAACAACATCGTCAATGGGAGGTCCACTCTCGGCGGTAGTCTGAAGCCACTGCAATACCACCCTCCTCTCAGTAACAGAATTATCAGAGTCAACAAAATCTCGCCATAGACTCCTGCCTCTTGTCCTAGTATATTTCGCTTGCTTTGATGGCGAGGGTCCCTCGGGAAAATGAAGAGGAAGGAGACGCCTCAGAAGGTCCCATGTTTGTGCCTCTTGTCGCCATCGCAAGAGCTCGTCCGGACTCTCGTATAAAAGGGACTGTTCAGGGTCGTCTAAATCCATATCTGCAGATAAAGCAGAGACACTTTTTCTAGATCCCCCTCGTCGTTGTTTCCGAGATGGTGAACATCTCTGTAGGGAGTATGCATGATATGTTTCGAGAAGTCTGAGGACCCCCAATCGCATTTCTGAGGGTGTGGAAGACGCATCGAGGGCATCGTCAAGGGCATTGGCGAAGAATTCGACTTCCGGACCAGGCTCAAGCGGCGTATCCAGGAGATGTGTAGAGGTGTCCATATCGCTGATTATGCCAGGGTTAGCCTTATTTTTTCTCCTTCAAAAACGTGCCTCAGGAGCTAGAGAAAGGTGAAGCTGGGATGGGATCAAGGAGGCGCTAGGAAAATTACCTGGGTTTCGATTCCTCTTGGGGTTCTGGAGTTTTGGTTCCTTGGAATTTGTTTTTGGGTGAGGAACAGCCTCACTGACCCTACCCTACGGCAAGAGCTTCGGCTGCTCTTACACGTATGCGCCAGGCTACAAACAGGTTAATAACACACTATCCAAACAAAACCCTTCAAACCCAGACGACAAAAAGAGCCAAAAGGAAATCGAGGGAAAATAGAGGAACAATGGAACTCTTAAACTGGGGAAAGAGAAAGGGACGTCCACCAGCTTAGGGGGGTAAAGGTAGGCTCAAGCAGTCACCAATGTAATGGGAAATTTATCTTAGTTCAACAACCCACCCTCACTCACCAGGGCGACGCGACGAATAATTTGTATTACATAATCCACATTTTGTACTTTAAATACTTCCCAACCGCAGTGGGGTCTATTGATTTTTTTTCTTTCCTTTCTCTCCAATGTCAATGGCATTCATATTAGAGTCTCGGAACAGGGCCAACAATACTTGTTCAGATCTACTGTGATCTCTTGCGCGCTCAATGATAGCCTAGAGTAACCCGGCGCTTTCCATCTTTTGTTCCCTTCGATTCCTTCAGGACGGACGTTATACTATGGCCAGCGCTACACTCTATCTCAAAACCTATTTTTGGCGGGTTTTCTCACGTTGTTGGTTGGCTTCCAAAACCTCATGTATTGGACAACTGGGTGTTCTGGCGTCAGTCCCATTTTGCTTGTAGAACGACCTGCAGCAGCCATAGAGTGCGTTTACTGCCGCCTTGCACCTCTTTTCGTTGTAGTCGTTCTTCGTGAGACAACCTGGTCGGAGCTATCAGTTGGATATTGACGACTGCACTCGGGCTCATAGCGGACTCACTTTGAATGGCACACTGAAAGCCAGCATAGAAAGCCAACGCATATTTATTGGTTAGGATGCTTTGCTAGGGTCAAGGGACTCGATAACTACATACAGCCTCTGGGTGGCAAGGTGCTACTTTATTTTCTGTTGCCTTTGACGACTGTTCCAGTCAGTTTTGGACGTTTTCATCAGGAGGGAGACTGAGTATAGAAAAAATGGGGCACACTTCTGAAAAAAAAAAATACCTACCATGATTGATAGTGACACGTTCTTGCCCGTTCTCCTTTGTAGTCCTTAAAACTTGCAAATTGCAATGTGGGTGGTCTTTTCCAGCAAGTGTCGGTCAACAGACGACATTTGTTGATACTGGTTTAGGACAAACGATAATAATAAGCCCCCACTTTCCTCGTTGATATGGATTAAGTGTTGCACGTGCCCCTGTGACGACACCAAAGGCGATATTGTTGCCAGGATAATTACCCTGAAATGCATCCATCGTCAGGCGGCGATATCTGGCAGGATGTAATACAGAGTGCTAGCCTGCCATTACCAAAGTCGGGAGTCTTGTTGCCTGATCCTCTTCTAGCAGTAATTATCAAATCTCTTGAGCACCTTCTTCTGCAGAGTTCTATATCTGATTCTGTTGGGTTAGTTCTGTTAAAGGTTCCTGAAATGCCACGGAGGCGATGAGATTGTAAATGATTTAAGGATTTGCTCTCTTAAACTTGCAAGTTAGTCACACGGAAGCCTAGAAGCCGTACTGCCAAACAACTCTTAAAATGGAGTCAGTAATACTATGCATCACAGTCAGTAATACTATGCATCACAGTCAGTAATACTATGCATCACCATTGGAAAGGGAATATGTGTGAAGACCGAAATCCTGGTGCCTCTGCAAAAAGGTGATTTGATTTGGTAATAACTGCGATACAAGTTCTGGAAGTGGTCTTCTATGATTGAGTCAGTGGCCTAGCACACTAAAGTGCATGCGCCTGGTGGCGTCTTTCTTGTGGTCTGTGTTAGCTATTTACAAAATAGGCCAGGCCAATCAAGGCCTTCTTACCCCACCAATCAATGCCACCGCCATTAAGGCAACAGAGTCTCCTGTTCTTCTACTGGCCTTGTCCTTATTAAACAACCACTATTCGAAAGCCTTCTTAAGCGCATAACCCACATCTATCAGCACACGACTCTATACACTGCAGTTTTTCAACACAGAGATCTTTCGAATACGCGCTCTTTGTACAAATCACCACAGCCGCTTCTTCACCCCACTACTCGCAGCAGGGTAATCCAGACAAGCCCCAAAACCCCGAGTGAGCCCATCACTAAGCATTTCCTTGACAGATCATCCAGATCATAAAACCACATCCGTCGCCACTCAAATACCATCATCGCTGATTCAACAAAAACCAGCACTTACGGAAATGTCTGAATACGAGAACGGCGCACCGGCGGAGCGATCAGAGCCCCCAGCCTCGGAACACCTCAACATCAAGGTGACGGACAACAACAATGAGGTCTTCTTCAAGATCAAGCGGAGTACAAAGCTGGAAAAGTTGATGACTGCTTTCTGTGAACGCCAGGGAAAGAGTATGGAGTCCGTGCGCTTCCTGTTCGACGGTCAGCGAGTCCAGAAGACAGACACGCCAGACACGGTACGCCCTTCCTCCACCTTGCTACATACTTAACCTAAGAGAGTTGTTGGTCTGACATACCCATTGTAGCTCGAAATGGCGGACGGCGATACATTGGAGGTGCATCAGGAGCAGCTGGGGGGCCAGTGATCGAGCAACGAGGCTTCCATACCCAGCCATAAAGCAACAACGAAGTGTTTTTAGGTAGTTAACAAGAAAGGGAAATTTAGCAATATCAGGCTCAGGCACATAAACTTTCTAGCAATTTTCACATATGTTGTTTCATCCTCACCAGATGCGCCTGACCATAGTAAAATACAGGCCCGCAACCTTTGGCACCAATGCGCCAGGCCCTCTATTGCTTCAGCTCTCGTGACCGACAACTAGTACACTGAACCATGCATCTACCCGAATCCTCCTTGACAAAAATCTGGCCATCATCAAACCCCTGACAGCATGTGGAACACCGAAAGCACTCATCATGCCATTCTCCCCCGAGCGCCTGGACGTACTGTCCGATGACAGCCTTCTTGCAATTCATACATTTCGGTGCCCGCCTTTCGGTTATTTTAGTTTGGCACTTAACACACCATGCATAACCGTCCTTCTCGATGTGCGTCATCCCCTTCTCGAATGGGTCTCCACATTCGGCGCAGAAGAAGTGTCCAAAGTGCCAATGAGACCCGAGGGCAACAACATGTTCGCCAATGATTGGGGTTTTGCAGTGCTTGCATCTGGGAGCGAATAGTTCGTGCCAGTCTAAATGACAGTAAAATCGCAACCTATCATCGCCATCCTCGGCCATTGTCTGGCCTTGAATTTCATCCAATATCTCTCCTGCGGCCCGTAGCCTGATTCTTTCCAGTCTTTCCTGGCGTGCTTCTTTAGGTTCGGGACTGATTTCGAGCGCTTCGAGACTCGTGCCACAAGTATAACAAGTGAAACACTGAGGGTGAAACCTTTCCTGGGAGCCGGCAAGCGCAACAAAGCGACCTGTAATGGCCATGCCACACTCATGACAGACAGTGGACGAGGCGGATGATATGGTGTCAGGTATTGGGCGTGGCGCCCGGGTGAATCTCCTATGCGCCGATCTTCCTACTCCGCTGGGTGTAGGTAGTGGACGGACGGATTTTGTGGGATTGCCGGTGGACGTGTTAATAGACGGCACCACAATAGATGGGACTGCAGTAGAAGGGTTCGTGTCTCCGTCTTCATCGGCAACTTGAATGCTAATGGAGGGCATGGATGGTGTAACCGTGATTTCAGGAGGGCTGTTTACCGATATCGCGGGCAGTGGCCGTATCTGCTCACTGAGGGAATCTTTATGCTTTCGATGAGACAGCCGGGATGGGTCGCCATTTACAGGAGTTGCTGCGACAGGCTCATCGGGTGGTGCCCACGCCTTGTTAAAACTAACAATGGGCCGGCCGGGGTTGTGACTAACACCTGTCGGTGTAGGGAGTTTTTCGCTGCGATTGATCTTGACCGATGTTGCTTCGCGAATCTCTGCACTCCTTATTTCAATTGAAGAGTTCTCTGATGGCGCACTGCCTACAGAACTAGCCACTTTGCTGTTAGTTGTGTATTGAGGGTTGCGTGACTGTGAGGGTGGGTTACGGTGGATATCCACAGAGTGCTTCTTGGCTTCGCGGGTGGATGCCATTGATCTGAACCGGGAGAAAGGATTCGGTGGTCGAGCTTTCAGTGTAGGAGGGGCCGGCCCCGGGCTGTTCTTTATTTGCTTTTTGGAGTCTGGGGTGGAGGATACTGCCTCTGGCTCTTCCCATATCTGGTCCCCTGAAAACGGCACCGCCGGCTCGCCACTGATATTCCTCTTGGCACTACTCCTTCTCCTCGTCGGTAGGGAGCCATAGTTCCGGGATGTACGGCTAGACTCTGGATGTGGCATGGATGCGCTATTGGCCTCGCCTGTTGAATTCCGCTTATGGATGGATACCGTCTGGATATGGTTCTGCGCTGGCAAGGATGAGTCGTTACTGTCTGTCGAGCTGCCTGATGTCGATCTCGAGGGGAATGTTCCGCTTAGGCTGTTTCTTTTCATCTCGCCACTGGCTCTGCCGATGCTAACTGCACGGGCGTGCGCATAACTGTTACGCTTGAGGTGTTCACGATACCGGAAAGGCGCGTTCGGGTCTCGAGTCTTCGGCAGTCCATTTGTTTGATGCTCGAGAACGAGCTGGGCGGCCTCGGTAAGGGCGGCTTGGTAGAGGCTGTCTTCCTCGGTGTTGGCCGTTGGGTTTGGGTGGGGGGCATTATCCATGTCATTGATTGCTTGCTTCAGAGACGCGGCTTCTTCCTTCTCCATCCAGCGTTGCCCGCGCTCAATATACACGGCTGAGGGCACCACCTCCCAAGGTTTTGGTGTAGTTCCGTAACCCTCGGCATGTGGATGTTCTTTGACTTGAGACCCGATTGAGTAACGAGAGCGGACGCTCGACATTGTTGGCGTTGGTGGCTCTGGGCGCTTTATCCGGAGGGGTAAAGGTTGAAGAGGGGCCTGGGCCTGGTCTTTTGAATGTGAGTATGATGCAGGCTTCTCGACTAATGGTCTTGAGTTCCGAGAGTCCTCTCTTGGTTCTGGTGTCCTCCCATTCGTAGGACGTGCTGTTCGGGAGTTCCTGAGATTGGCCAGATAAGAAGCTGAAGAGATAAGTGTTAGTTTGGCAAATCAGCTACAGAGCCATCCCGCCGTGACTGGACATACCAAACTGCTCGTTAGACATGTAGCTAGGGGACGGAGGGGTGACCTTCCGTATCCCATCTCTTGATTTGGCTCCAAACATAACGATTCCAGGCTGACGGGGTGATGAAAGTGGGTGATGAAGCCCTGCGACCCGAATGTCACTGGCGTGTGTCGGACGAATTGTTTGTCTTTTCGGCGGGGGGTAAGAAACAGGAGGTGTCGGCCTAGTTTAGGGTGCGTAGAAAAAGTGACGCGGGAAGACGATCGAGTCGGGGTGGTGATGTTGTTTAATGTTATTTAGGTGAATGATCAGAATAAATATTCAAGAAAAGAATGCGGAAGGAGAATAGCTGGTAGGAGTGACAGAGACAGTTGAGGTTGGACTAGGAAGGACATAGATGCAATGTAAATATTCTCCGTCAGAAAGAGTACATGAGTAGTTGATAGTTTAATAGGTAATATGATGGAGCCGATGGATACAGGCAGCAGAGCAGAGACTAATACGGAGTAATAATAATGAGCTGACATTTTGGGCGGTGTCGTGTATTATGGGAGTATTGTTTTTTTAGGTGTCGCGTGGTTGACAGGGTAACAAAGGGTGGCAGGCGTCAAACGCCCCACTCTCTTTTCCTGGCTGAGCTACCATTCTTGTACGGAGTATTAATAGTACATACTAGTAGTAATAGGGTTACGGAGTACTTAATACTGATCGTCAAATACTGTACGGAGTAGTTTACTCGGACCTTCTCTCGCTAATATGTCTTGTCATTGCGGGATTTGGCAGCCAATCGCTTGAAGGCAGGCTGTCATTTCTATTCCCTCCATCTTTCTCTTACATTGGCATACAGACAATAGTACTTATAATATACACGTTTCTTCGTATCCGAACTCGAGGCCACGCTGGGCTCTGGTATCCAAGAAAAAATAATCACCACCTTAGCTCGCCAGGTTTCAAATCTGCGTTCTCGGCGGTCGGCTTAGTGCCTTTCCCGCCAAAATTTCCAGTGGTTTCTTCTGTAGCAGAGTCTGGAAACCCAAGGTTTTTGAAGTCGTCCTTGGCCATAAGATTTCTACCCTGGCGTGTCAACATACATTTGGTAGCGAGAATTGAAACGAAGAGAGAAATGGGTATCGTACCTATCCATGCGACATGCCAAATATGATTTTGCCAATTCACGACAGCTAGTATCATTGGCTCCCTGGACCTTTTTTATACAATCGAGATACGATTGCATCACATGCTTGCATTCCCCTGCCAACACTCAAGTTAATATAAATGCCATCTCGACCAAAAGGTCGGGGTGAATGTCTACCATCATGGTCAAGCGGAAAACTTCCTCGCTGTGGTCTATGTTCATTAAGGTCAGTTTCTAGGGAGGCAACTCAGATGCATATTTGGCTCACGGAGTAGGTTTCGTGAGTGGGCGAGCACCGGGAGACCCAAATGAACTCATCTTGAAAGCTTCGGCCCCAGTTAGCAGGGTGATTTGGTTGATGCTCACTCGCTCGTGATTTGAGAAGGTTGACGCTCAGGTTGAGATGATACAGAATGGCGTCAGGAATTTCGTGACTAATCAGGATGGAGATTTCTAGGGTAGTAATAATACTCCGTAGATTTCAGGTTTTGGAGAGGGTGATAATTTTGATCATTCCAATGGAGTACATACCTCAAAATTACAAGTAGATCAAATTGCCAAGGATTCTGGGAAGCTTTATTACAAGTTATTAGCTTGCGCAAGCAGCATGTGTACTCCGTATTAGATAATAATAGACAGACAAGTTGACGTGCATACAAGTAGTAACTGCTTTGTTGTGGAGGCTGCAAGGGTATTACTTGTAAAAGGTGTCAAAGTCTGATCTGCCCGTTGAAAGTCACCGAAAATCACCTAGGACCCAGGGAAAATCTTTTGCCTCAAATTGGCCATGACAAGCGCTATTGAAGATTATTACATCCTATTTTTTCTCTGGTTCGTACAGTTAAACTTCGGCCTTCTCCTAATTCACTGATTTGCCAGAAGGAATCATTTGTGTCCACCTAGTTTACTTGTAGTAATATCTATTAGAGGTAGTGGGGGTGGGGGCGGTGCACAAGTAGTAGTTTATTACTAAGGTACAGGCGTAAGTTTTTCAACCCCTGCCAGGTACCGATTTTACGCTAAAAATTCGCTAAAAGTATGCTAGTCCAATTACGGCCATGCATAAATGCATAATTCTTGGACCAGGCAGGGAATCTACCACTTAGTATTTTCTCCCTTACTAATCCGTACTACTAACTACGAGGTGGTAATCTGACTTAATTTGGATGTTTTTAGTGGACCCAGTGGATCTGGTACTTGGCAAAATGTGGAAACTTACCCATCACCCTTAGTAGTACATGTTAGATGGACTGGACTCCATCACTTTGGCAACTAAATAATAGGGCTTGACGCGTCGCGTTCCCTGCATCATCATAATTCATAAGGAGTAATACAACAAGCACATCACCTTCCGACCACCATATTCTCCAGGTTGCCAATTCCTGCAATAACATGCCACAGTCCCTGATAATGTCTCGGTTCTCCCAATGTTACTCGGGATGAGGGGCATAAACATTAAATACATCAATTATCTTTTAATCATTTTACAACATGGGGCTCGGTAGCAGAAAACGGTCACCTGGCCGGGATCGTGCTTCTTCTAATACTCAGAGCAAAAGGCAGAAACTGAACGAAATAGGAAACACATCGCCTCAGGTCCAACAATCACTCTTAGGAAACTTCTATACCCAAATCTACACCCTACGCGAGTACCTGACACTGGGGCAGTCTAGCCTGTCAAGGTTGAGGAGGAAAAAAATCGCTGCGTTTGGCGCCGCAATTCGTGATGCCAGCCCTACCAGAAACAATGAACCAGATCTTCTTAATTTGCTCGACTCGACACTCATATGTGCTACAGCACGGCCCAGTGCCGCGCAAGATCGGTTAGAGGAGAAATGGTTACTTCGTCGACAGACCATTGGGCCATACTCCTCCCAGGCAGAGTCCGAAGAGAAGTTGAACCTCGAACATTCCGAGATGGTTGATTTCGTTATTTGGTATCTTTTTTTCAGAGAGACCAGCCAGGGAGGGAAATGGCCAAAACACCTCTTATGTGATGGCTATCGCACAAAGCCTGGTAACTATGGGGATGCCATTCAGTCGAATTGGACACTATCTCCTGGAATCCACTCGTTATACCCAAACGAGAACGTTGCCACTTTGAAGTCGGCCCCCTGGCCCCAGCTGTCGAGACTTTTAGGTCAAAATGGCGACATCGCTTTCCTCCGTCTTTTGGTTGACACATCGATCTTCATTCCCCTTCAGGCGGGGTCTGGAAATCTCCTTCAATTGAGCGGTTAGGTTACACTCCTGTCGTCCTGGATCAATCCTGTCAAGTACGCTAACACTCCCCAGGCTTTCCGATCTGTGACCTGGAACCTCTGCCGTCAATGCAAGAAGGGTCCCAGAGCAAGAGGGGCCCCTGCCTACCAACACAGTCCAACGAAAAGATGGGTTGTCGCCTGTCTGATATCACATTTGCCCGATCTAGGATACTGTATGCTAGGCCAGCCCTAACCTTTCATGGCAGGGTTCTGCCTGGTCTGAGGAACTCCCGTATGGCGCCCTCTACCTGATGGCTAAGCTTAACTTGTTAACCTGCTCCCAGATGTACTAAACCGATACCCTATTGAAGGGATGTCCCTGGAAAAATCCGAAGGAGGCACATCTTTAGCTGATGATCCGGACACTTCCAAGATAATAGCGTACATGTTCCCTCGTCAATTCCGTCTTCGCAACGTTTTCACACCAGGTCGACCAGTGACGCCGACAGCCCCAAAAGATCAAGATTATACTTGTCGCGAAGAAGAAATTGCATCACTCTTGAAGGGTGAAGGCAGGGGCCTTGGCAAGCCTTCCAAATTGAAGATACCCAAAAGATTGCGCGGAGAAGTGCAGCGACTAGTGCAAAAGCTTCGAATTTTGCATAGTAGGTGTTCGTACTCAGAACTTCTTTCCTACTACTGTCCTCAAAGGCCATCAATTAGAGCATGCGGAAGGCAGCGACTTATTCAAGTATGCAAGTCTCGGGCCGACCTACCGTCAACCCAAATGAACAGAGTTGGTTGTGAGCCGGAGGCTCCGAAATGCAAAAAGCGAAAGAATAATTCTAAAAGGCCAAGGCCAGCCGTTGCTGCTCTACCTAGTGAGCCTTTGGCTGAATTGTCCACCCCCTCCTCTCAGGTGTCCGCATTCTGTCAAGCCGTAGTACGCAAAATCATCCCTGCCGAATTCTGGGGCTCTGGCCCCGATGCTGGGCACAACAGAAGTGTAGTCATGAAAAACATCAATGCATTTGTCCGTCTTCGGCGGTTCGAGAGCATATCTTTGCATGATGTCGTCCAAGAAATGAAGGTAATGTTGATCAGAGCCAAGTATAATTTCTACCCCTAGGACATGTACTAACATGGTTCGGCATTAGCTTTCGCACATTGAGTGGCTCGCACCTCCTGGTATCCGGAATGGAAAGTTATCGCAGAGCGACCGATGTAAGCGAATGGAGTTATTTCACGAGTTCGTCTACTATGTCTTTGACTCGCTTCTCGTCCCACTGATCAGAACGAACTTTTATGTCACCGAGTCAAATAACCAGCGGTACCGGCTTCTTTTCTTCCGACACGACACCTGGCGCAGCATTACAGAACCGTCCATCAAGGCTCTAAAATTGAAAATGTACGAGGGACTAAAGCTACAAGAAGCCTCCAAAATTTTGGACACGAGAAGTCTAGGATACAGCAGCCTGAGGCTTTTACCCAAGGAGATGTCGCTGCGGCCCATCATGAATCTTCGGAAGAGAGGACCTCTATGGCGAAATTCAAAGGTGCTTGGGCCTAGTATCAACACAGTTTTGGCGCCTATCCATAGCGCTCTTTCACTCGAAAGAGTAAGTATACCTCACCCCCAAATTCAAATGATTTTAACCTTGACACGTGAATCTATCGTTTAGTCCCGCAACCCAGCCCGAATAGGTTCATCCATGTTTTCTGTCTCCGATATGTTCGTGAAGATGAAGTCCTTTCGATCCGCACTCGGCTGTTGTGCCGCGTCCTCGGCGAACCGTTTCTTCTTCGCTAAAGTCGACGTGCAGTCAGCCTTTGATTCAATACCACAGGACGCCGTATTGCAAGTCGTGGAAAAAATTCTTGAACAGGAGAAATATGTAGTCTCGAAGCACGTCGAAATTAAGCCGGGAGGCCCTTCGCGAGCAAGGAAAATACCTGACAGTAGACCAGCGAGTAAAATGTCCAGGCGATGGCATTCCCTTGCCAGCTCCTCGGATAGTGTTTGCACGCTGCGTGATAGGCTAAACGAGAATATGGCGGTTCGCAGGAAAAATACCATCTTTATGGGCACGTCGATGCATAAACCATACCACTCACAACTTCTTGTTGACCTATTGAGGTCCCATATCCGCGAGAATATTATCAAGATCGGCAAAAAATTTTACAGGCAAAAGAATGGTATACCACAAGGTTCCGTACTGTCTACGGCCCTCTGCAACTACTTCTACGCAGATCTGGAGAGGAATCATCTTTCCTTTCTCGATTGCCATGACACTCTCTTGATGAGGCTGACCGACGACTTCCTTCTCATCACTACTGATAAATCAAAAGCGGAACGATTTGTCAAAACCATGCATGCTGGTATTCCCGAATACGGTGTGGTGGTGAATCCAACAAAGTCACTCGTCAATTTTGACATGGATGCTTCCGATGTGAAAAGATTAGAGATTGGCGCTCGATTTCCGTATTGTGGCGTAGCCATAGATTGCACCAGCCTCGAAATTTTCAAGGACGAACAACCAGCCTTCGATATAGGTACGTTTCCTTTCGCTTTTAAGAGAAACTCACAGTCCGCTCAGATATTGTCGCAACTCTTGACGAGTGCTAACATATCCACCATGTAGCCAACACCCTCACCGTAGACTTGGGGCGACTGCCTGGACAGAATTTTCAGAGAAGGCTTCTCAGTAAGCATGCTGATGTTTTCCCATCCGCCCTACCTAGTGCCTGGCTTGAAACTAACCCATTGCGCTGTCCAGATGCTTTTAAGATTCAGTCTCACACGATGTACTATGACGCCTCCCACAACTCTCGGCATATCGTCGAGCGGAATCTACACGCAGCCTTTCTAGAGACAGCAAAGAAGATGTGGGCGTACCGCCGGTGCTTGCCGAAACAGCGCCGCCCACGGCTTAGCATTGTTACTCGTAAGTTGTGCTCGGTGAAAGTCGGCAGGATGTGTGCTAATTCTGGACGAAGAGTTTATCCTCATGTTGGTTGATGTCGCACATCGCCTACTTACTGGCCCAGATAGAGCAACGAGATTTCCTGGTTACTGTTGCCCACTGCGCAAAATCCACACACTTGTGTAGGTTGTTGAGCTCCATATGCCCCCTCATACACAAGGCTGTACTACGAATCTAGCTAACATGAAAATTACAGGCTTGCTCTAAGAGCCTTCAGGGCCATATTTGCAGCGAAGAACGCACAGTATCGTGAAGTGATTTCGTGGATTGACGGACAATTGCTACGACATGACCCAAGTGAGCGAATCGGCGTACAAATATGATGTAATAAACTACAGTGGCTAGCGGTTTCTGTGGTGTGTGCGCGTCTGCATTGTGGCTGTAGGCTTGTGCGATGTCGCAAAAGAAACGGGAATGTCCAGGCCAAAACTACGGCAGTTCCGTAATATTTTATCTGCTTTAGCGGGGTTTCTGGATAGAACACAATGGGTTCGGCCATTCCGTCCAGCTGTCGCGGCCACATCGCTGAATCGAGACTTCGGGTGACGCAAGTAATTTAAACTAGCAAACTAGTTACATAGTACAGTTGGAACAGCGGACCCACTAGTAATGGCATTCCTTCTTATTAGGGGACTTTTAATATGGAGTACAGAGAGTCCTTGGAAGCTTGGAAGAAAGTTGTTTCTCAGCCACTGAGGCGCAGTTGCAGCCTCGTCAGCTGTCGAATAAATTCGGGATTGACGACAGCAAACCTCTTGGAAATTTAGCGCCGCCCAGGCGCCGAGTTGTATCTTGTCTGCCACTGTAAATAGACAACCCCGCCACCCTATCAGCTCCTTCTTCCAGCCTAAAAAATACAATCTTAGTCGCGCCATCTCTGCTCTTTGGTTACCAGAAAAACCGCCAATTTCAAGAAGAACCACACTCAATTCATTTAACCATCACACACCAGGCTCTCTAGGTTTCAAACCGTTCCCAAGAACATATAAAAGAGGGGAAAGTTAAATGGCATAACCGCACCAAGGGAAACCAGTGAAGATTAGGTCGCGCATCAGGTCCTCGCAACTTGGAGACTAAATAGTCACCGGCAGAACTGTCATCAATCTCACCTCCAGCCCCCCGTTGCCCTGCTTTTCTCTCTCCCGAAACCCCGAGTTTGTAGAAAAGAGAGCGCAATCACTTTTCCTCGTGTCTTCGTCATGTCGAACCAAGAGTATTACAACCAGAGCTTCCAGCCGGATTACACAGGCTCTAGTCAGGCGCAACAGCCTCTGCAGCAATATCCGCCCCCTCAACAGCAGCAGTATTACCCACAACAGCCTCAGGCCGTAAGACAACCCCTCCTGCTCTCTGACCCATCGTCTCATTGTGGGACATTCTCATGGTCTTGTCCACTTCCTTTGATCACCCTTTCCTAACATTGAGCAGGCCTATGGTCAACCCTCTTCCCAACAGTATTACGAGCCACAACAGGCTCCGATGCAGTACGCCCAGCAACAACAACCGGCGCCTCCTCAACAGAAGAAGCGCGGAGGCGGCAATTGCTTGACGGTGTGTCTCGCGACCATCTGCTGTTGTTGTGTTGCGCAGGAAGGGTGTGAATGCTGGTAAGTCCCTCAAAGCCGGGAAGCGAAACATGCACTGAACTTCAGTCTATAGTGCCGAGTGTTGCGAATGCTGTTTTGATATGTGCTAAGGGAAGGATTGGTTCTCGTGACAATGATTCATCTGCCTTATTTTAGATATGAGCTCAAGTTTTCTCGATTACCTTGAGATTTGCCTCCACCACTTGATTTATGTTTCGTTTAGCGTTTCTTCACCTAGGGGTTCGTATTGTTTTCTTTTTTCTTTTGAAAATTTTCATCTTCCTACTCATCTATCTAACTTGGTGTTCATGGCGGACGCATGCTTCTGCTCTCTTATACGATGACAATATAAAAATGAACTTGACCGGTCATTTTGTAACCCATCTCCTCCCCTTTCCTGTGGTAGCTGTGTAAATATACCATTCTTATGTCTTATGCTACTGTGACGCATTCTAACGACATACACCTCTCATACTACCACTTCTGAAGGCATGCACTAAGCTCATGTGTCTCTTTTAGTCGAAGCCCATGGAAACTGGCACTCCCGCTTGGTGTTGATGATATACTAGCTAAACACCAGGGTTGGCTTCTATGGTGCCCCGAGAATCGCAGCGACCTCCTCACTCTGGTTAGAATCATGCCAGATCCCCGACATGCATATGGTAGGATTTCTTCTGCTCTGGCTCATTCCTGTCAGTACATACTTTTTAAAAGAAAAAACAATCTTCTTTATTCGTCGCAAGCATGCCATTGTGGTAGCCAGGTAACACTAAAACTTGATCTACGAGTCGAGCTGCACGTAGTTGGCGGGGAATAGTCCGGACTTGCCACCGAGATGACCAAACCACCAATCCTCATCGGGGAATTCGAGGTCGGTGATCTTGTCGCCCTCATCAAAACTTAGTTCTATGTCGGGGGGGCCCGTTAGTATACAAGGAGAAATTTTGAGAGGATTTCAGCTTGCTCACCGTTATCTTCTGCTGCTTCATAGGCGAATTGAGCTGTGGCAGTCGGGCCTGCAGTGGCAGCTGGACCAGCAGCTGCCGCCGGTTCAGGTTCATGTTGAGCCTGGCTAACTGGAGCCGAAAGGGGAGGAGGTTGGCTCGAGACTGGTGCTTGGCCTACAGTGTCCTCATCTACTAATTTGACGTAGTTGCTAGGGAATAGACCACTGTGTCCTTGGGCGTTCGTTCCCATCCACCAGTCCGGGTCAACCATGTCAATATTTGTGACATACTCTCCCTCCTTAAGTTCAATTTCGTTATCTTCCGCCTTTTCATAATCAAATTCAACAATTGCCGTCTTGCCATTGTCAGCGCCAGATTCTGGAGCGGTGACAGCCTGATTCTCATAGGGTTCAGGGTCATGGCCACCCCTCGTGGCGGGCTCCTGATAGCTTTGTTGCCGGTAATTATCTTCTTCTTCTTCCTCCTCTGGCTGGGGGGCCGGGGCTGGAACGGGCACTGGAGCTGGTACTGGGATGGGGGCGGGCGTCGGTGCTGGTGCTGGGGATGGTGCAGAGCGAACGGGCAGTTGCTTGGGCTCATCGCGCGACTCGTCTAGACCACGAGCTACAGGCACTGCAACCCGCACAGGGGATGGTGGCTCTTCCTCCGATTCCTCCTCCTCCCTCGGTTCTGGCCTGGTTGCGAGACCTGGTAGAGCAACGGCGCCAGGTCTAGTTGCGTTAGGGAGAGGTGGCGCAGAATCGTTTACTACGGGAGGAATATTCTTAGGTTCGGATGAAGCGATAGGTGCAACATCCTTGAAGCGATCCCGCAATGCCGACACGCCATCGCTCGGTTGTTCACGGTCTTCACGGTCGTTTGCCTCACTTGGGCGAGAGTCGCTCTCGCCGGTCTTCTGGTCAGGGATAGACCTGCCTAGAGCTGCGGTCTGAACAGGAGCCCATGTCTTTCCGACGTACCCACTCTTCCATTCGTTTCCACTCTTTTGCGCCCCAAGAGGAGAGGTTACGGGAGGCGGAGAAACAGGGACCGCTGAACTGTCCCTTTTGCCCTTCTTTTCGGCCCAGATCTGTGCGGGCGTCTTGCCTCCCTGATCTGCAAAAGTTCGGCTGGCGCCCGCCGCGGCAGGGGTTGTTGGTGGCTGAGGGGGTGCTGCAAAGCCAAAAGGACTTGGGGCGGGAGGTTTCGTGCCAAGGAATGCAGGCGAGCCAAATTTACTAGCGACTTTCGGCTTTGGAAGAGATGTGAGGCGCCCCGAGTCTGTAAACGCTGCACTGCGTTCTGCCAAGGGTTTTGGTTTGCTCTCCTCATCATCGGCAGTTGTTTGGGGCTTCTGGGCCCTGGCTCTTATAGCAGCGATGTCAACCTTCCCGACAGGTTCATACGCACCCTTGACGATAGTGGGGCGATCGTCTTGACTGTCCTTGGCTTGAGCACGGAGGGCAGCGATGTCAACTTTTCCTACAGGCTGATAGCCGCCCTTGACTACGTCCGATGTGCTTTCATCCCTTTGAGGCCTCCCAGAATAGCCAGGGCGTTCTTGGCGGTTCTCTTGCTTTAATAGATCTGCCATGTTGACCTTCGTCGGTTTGTAAGCAGACTCAACCTTCTCGAGCTGGGTTCGGGTAATTTGCGGAGCATCCGCACCCCACCCATCGTCATCAACTCCTTGGGCACCCCCGGCTCGTGATGATCTGGCTGACGAGCTAGTGGTCGCGACAAATCGACCGGCGGATGAGGATGAAGTCGGGGTAAAAACAGGCTTGGTGGCAACTGGTGGAGGTGTAGACGCAGCTACCGAACCGCCGTTTGAGGCTGATGAATATTTGGCTCCGGAGGCGTCGGCGACCTTTTGAAGAATTGTCTCGGGCGCGAGATCGCTGTCGGAACGAGCCGTTATCTGGACATGATAGCCATGCAGGACCTTTGATACTGCGGCAGTGTGGCTCGTAAAATAACCTTTAGTACGTTCCGGGACGCCGCCGCCGCACCAAGCTATAAGAACTGATTTTGGCAAATTCGAGTTTGGGTCTTTCACCTTGACGAAGGCAAATTGGATTCGACCCTCGTTAAAATCCTCAACCAAATCGGAAAGCTCTCCATCTGTGTTGGTTCAAGAGGAATGGCCAAAGTTAGTCTAAAACTGCTCTATGAAGTGCTGGCGGATGTCACGAGGAGGGTATTCAATTGCAGCGTACCTCCAGTGCTTTCAACCTTGAGAACGCTCTCTTTGGCACCGGTATTCTGGAAGGCGTTTAAGAGGGGGGCTTGGACTGAGAATAGTGCCCATTGTGCAAAAGTGGGCGATTGACCTGATGGGATAGAACCATTGACGACGCCTTGGTAGCTACTTTTGATAGACGGCCCGTTCGTGGAGAGGTTAAGCGATGCCATTGTGGAAGCAGTGACGGAAGGACGAATTAAAATCAAGTGATTATTTCTCCAATCACTTTTCCTGCCAAATAGAAGAATACTCTCGTGTGATGAGCTTCGTTGTGTTTGCGAGGTTGTCAATGTTAACCCTCAAGGTGATGTTACGCTTAGGGAAGGGAGAGCATAATAGGTCGTCAGGCATAGAGTGACGACACTAGTTGGAGGTTCAGGGGGCTGTGCAGGTGATGAGGTAATCCGGTGTCCTGGCCATTGCAACTCCAATACGCCAATACGGAGTGTAACGAGATTCATCGAAAAAAATTAAGAAATTGATACGCAGCGAGATTCAAGTGATGCCAGGTGTCTATAGGTGCTTAGAGGTGCGTATAACATATCATCGAAACGAATCAATACATGTATTTATTCATTCAAAACAAATCATATCAAATAGGTCTACAATCTGCCCCCCACCCACAAAAGTACTAATTAGCATTCAGAAAGCCAGTGCGAGACCTCCTGGGCTGACCAGCCCAAAAATAATCAGATCAAATGTTATTAGGTGCGACGGTTCACTTAGCGTACTTTCGACGAAATTCCTCACCCAGACCCTTCTAGAACCCCACCATCCACCATCACCAATCATTTCTGGCCTATTGCGCCATTACTGAACTCTTTTTTTGTCATTGTTAACTTGCCCAGAAAGTTGTCCTCCCTCCGATTATACACTTTGAATAACAACATACCTCGAAATCTGGCCTGCGAGTCATCGCGCTTCAACTGTGTCCGTCATCGGACTGTTATCTGACCCCCACCTTCTCTCACAACCCCGCACCACCCAAAGATGTCCAGTATTCAAGAGATCACAGATATTGTACAATGGGAGAAGCATCTCGCTTCTATACCGCCGTCAGCTCTCCTGATATTGTCGTTCCATGCACCATGGGCAGCACCGTGCGCCCAGATGGCTACCGTGCTCTCGACACTCGCCTCTGATTACCCAGTTACCGACCCATTGACGACTTCCTGGGTATCAATCAACGCCGAAGACCTCAGTGATATTAGTGAAGAGTATAATGTTACAGCTGTTCCGTTTCTGGTCCTTCTGCGTGGGGGGGAAGTGGTCGAGACAGTTAGTGGAAGCAGTGCAGCAAAGGTCAGAACAGCTATCGAAACTCATGTCGCTGCGCAGACCCCAGCCGCAGCCGCTTTGACGAACGGAGCGGAACCGAATGGACAGAAGGAGACTGCAGACGTTGACCAGGGCGAGGTAGATCCCGAAAAGAAGAAAGAGGAGCTCTTCGCCCGGCTCGGAGATCTAGTCAAAGCTGCACCTGTGATGCTATTCATGAAAGGAACACCAAGCTCACCCCAATGTGGATTTTCTCGACAACTAGTGGCGATCCTGAGAGAAAACTCGGTCAAGTATGGTTTTTTCAATATACTAGCAGATGACGAGGTACGACAAGGTCTGAAGGAATTTGCCGACTGGCCTACGTACCCGCAGCTTTGGATGAATGGTGAACTTGTCGGTGGGCTTGATATCGTGAGTACTAACCATGTGCCGGATTCTTAAACCTCTCAACTCACGCTTCTCGAAAATCAGGTCAAGGAAGAGCTCGAAAATGACGAAGATTTCTTCAAGCCCTTCGGTGCGAAGAGTGGCGCCGATGCTGCGAACACTCAATAGATCCCATTCGAGTACGGAGTACGGACATTGCTCACATTACAGGCACCTCAGCCTATGTTTTGGAGCTTCAACGAGCCATTCAATTAACCGAGAGCTGGCACATTTGTTGGCTAAGAACTTGAGAAACGGCTCCCGGCTACTAGGGATATCTAAGTGAACGATTTTCGACAGCATTTACTCTAGTAGCCACCTCTGCGACGTGACGATCCTGCTTTCCCATCATTCGCAAAATACAGTGCGAACAACTAGAACCCGAGTGTATACTTGGAAGATGGACGAAATCTCGCAAAGGATTGAATACGTGGATCCTACGAAGAAGCAGATTGTTTAACCGGGGGAAATGCTTAAGCGGGCGTCATATTGGTCGGGGATGGATGAAAGCCACATGCGTAGTATAAAATCTCACAAGGAGGTCGTATCGTGGTGTTTGGTACTGCTCATAGGTTTATCGCGTTGGTAGCAATTACTTAATTCGAATCCTGTTGTTGGTTAGGTATCCGTGAACCGTCGTCACGATGGATGCGGGGTAATAATACTTAGTTGGTGTAGTTGCTATCCAGGTACACAGTACTCTGGCTCAAGAGAGCGAGACATTGCACGGCAGTGTCAGTCTTGTAGTGTTGAACCTAGTAGTAACCTATCAGGGACTACAGAATACCCCAGCACTACTCCTCTTCTTACTTGTCTACCGTCGTACGACTCATTATTCCCTCTCGCCTTGGAACTGGTGAAGACGATTGATGGTAGCTTGCGAATGACTAATCTTGGGGTGGAGCATGGTTGAGAAGGATGCGGCGAGATCATCATAGCTCGACAGGTTGAGATCGAGTACGGAGTACGTACATGCAAAAGCTCTGACAATTTCGTCCGTCCATGGAGATAACCTGAGTGGGCATTGACACACTCTCTCATATTGATCACTTGTAGAGAAGATAAAACGTAGCCTGTCGTGCCTTCATCTCATGCGATACAAAGTAGGAAGAAGTGATTCCTACCCCCACACCACACATCACAACAGCAGATTTCAAGTGCACCTCCCCGCCTTCAAAACTTGATAGATATTTGCGCCGCTTTGCGAAAAAAAAAAAGTGGACAACCCGGTTTCCCTCAGGCACCGAATCAATTGCCAAATTGCAACCGGAACGACACCTAACAACCCTTTCTTTCAACCCCTTTCCTGGCATTCTTCCTACACCACCCGAATACACTTTTCCCTCCTGCGTTGTGCGCGACCCTCTAGAGCGCGACACCTTTTTCGCTGACCACCAAACAATCATTTCTACCAGTCACTGCTGTGTCATGGGGTAGACCGAAGCCCAAACGTGTATAACTTTATCCGATCCTGGTCAGACTTCTGCGCGCGCCTCTTTGATAGTCGTTTCAATCGTTACCTAGCCATGGCCGGCAGCCCATCTTTCATAACTCCATCGTCTGCGGGGCGTTCATCTGAAGAGCCATTCCGCGTCGTTCGAAAAAGAAATAGGGTTCCGCTCAGCTGCTATCCTTGCAGGTCAAGAAAGTGAGGATCATTTGTCCTGAACTAAGATAAGGCTTCATCGCTAACTAGTTGATTTAGATTGTGAGTCTCCAACCATGCACTGCCAGAACAGTTACCTCGAAAATACAAATTGCCGAAACAAGAAAACTTCACAATTACTAACGTGTACAAAGAAAATGTGATCGCGGCCATCCGTGTAGCAATTGTGTGAAGAGGGAGGGCACCGAGACAGAAGCATGTTCGTATGCCACGCCGACAACGCGGAGGAAAACACAGAACCCGAACTCATCGAACCCCAGCGATATGCAGAATCGCATCGATAGGCTAGAAAATTTGGTTTTAACGTTGATGCATGGCGGGAACGGGGCGGTCTCGTCTGAGTCGGGAGCTGCATCTGTGGCCACCTCCGTAGCGAAAACCAGCAAGTCCACTCCCGACAGTTCTGCGTCCCTACACTATGAGCAAGACCACGAGAAAATAATGGATAACGACGACGGCGAAAAAGATGACGGAAATGATAGCGATGTTGATGGCGCATTGGCAACTTCGCTAGGTGTCTTGAAAGTTGATGTGGAGCAAGGCAAGTCCATGTATATCGGACAGACGCACTGGCATACGATATTAGCCGACCTCTCCGAAGTAAAACAATATTTCCTATCCAACAAGAAGGACTTCGAGAAGGGATATGAGAGGGTGCTTCTATCCTGCACCGGGCAATCGAGAGACAGTCCAACATTTTTGATGGGTGCGCCCAGAGCGTCTGAGACTGAGCTTCGAGCCGAGCTCCCTCCCAAGTCAACCGTTCTTTCTCTTTGCAACAGATACTTCAATTATGTCGACCACTCCGTCAACATCATCCACTGGCCTACTTTTCAAAAACAACTTCGTCGCCATTGGCAGGACCCGTC
The DNA here is from genome assembly GCA_019925285.1 of Graphium sp. VPRI43844. Classification (NCBI taxonomy): domain Eukaryota; kingdom Fungi; phylum Ascomycota; class Sordariomycetes; order Microascales; family Graphiaceae; genus Graphium; species Graphium sp. VPRI43844. The sequence goes on from JADHKT010000074.1 coordinate 53,641, forward strand.
CAAGACACCTGTGATGTGGCTTGGTCTTCTGTACTCCGTTCTTTGCTTAGCGATGCTCAGCTATTACAAAGTTGGGGATGAGCCACCTGAATGGAAGGGGAGAGCCATGGAAATCGCTTCCGAGTATCGAATCCGTACTGTCCAATGCCTGGTCACATCTGATTACACGAAACCTGTCGAGTACACTGTTGAGACCATGTTACTCTACCTGTTTGGCGAGCACGCTGTCCGAGAAGATGCGGATATGGGCCTGTGGCTAGTAGCGTCAGCCTTGACCCGAATATCAATTCGAATGGGTTACCACCGTGATCCTAAGTGGTTTCCATCTCTCACCCCATTCCAGGCAGTATGTCCCCCCGCCAATCGAAAATTGTTACCTCTTTTCTTCTCACCGGTATCACAATATTATAATTGTTCTGTGACTTACAATGTTTATAGGAGATGCGACGGCGGACATGGGCTGTTGTCAGAATGATTGATACTATGTTTTCATATCTTGTCTCACTTCCCTCCATGTTAAACGATGACGACTGCGATACCCAACCCCCGGCCAATTTGCTTGACGAGGAGTTCGGGCCAGAGAGTAAAACCTTACCCCCATCGCGCCCTTTGTCCGAACAAACGCCTGTCTCCCACCTGATTGCCAAAACGGCTCTTTACAATGAGTTGGGACATATTATGCGTTCTACAAGCCGTATCGGGCATCCGGCTACGTACGATGATATTCTCAAACTCGATGAAAGGCTTCGTGAAGTGTATGGTGGGCTGCCACCTCACCTAAAGATGTCCACTCGGGATCACCCTAGTGACCCTCCTGCTCTTCTTATGTCGCGGCTCAACATGGATGTCCTTTATTTTCGAATTTTATGCCAACTCCATCGAAAATATGTGTCGCGAGCCGTGCGAAATTCGAGATACGCCCATTCTCGCCGGAGCGCCATTGAAGCTTCATTAGCAAGTCTACGAAATCTTGCAACTCTACACAGAGAGTGTCAGCCCAACGGTCGGCTACATTCATACAAATTCGGGATCATGAAAATGCTCTCTCGAGACTTTACACTTCCAGCAATGTTGATCGTCATGGAATTGCGCAACCAGTCTCAATTTCCAAACGAAGACCCACCATTCTGGACGAAGGAGCAGCGGTCCGAGATGTTCCGTTGTTTGGAGAACACGCGCGATGTCTGGGCTGGACTGGCTGACAGCTCGGTCGAAGCCTTCAAGGCGGGGTCGATCCTAAAACTAATGCTGGGCCATCTACAAGCGTCAGGGTCGGCAATTGAAACCCCACGGAATCCCGAGCCTTCAAGACAAGACTTCAACCAAGCCGCCTTCTCACAGACCAACATGGATACTGAGCAGCTTTCACCCGTGTTAGAAATGACGAATCTTCCGGGAAGTTTCTATCCAGTTATGGCCCCTGGTGCTTCACTCGACAGCATGTTCACGGGGACGGACAAAGGCTCCATATCTACGGACCTTTCGCCAGACGTGAATGCAGGGGCTTTCCCATACAGTTCTACGTCCCCATTTTCAATGTTTGGTAACGTCAATAGTACCATCGGACCAGACATGACAGATTTCAACTGGGTATGTTCACATCTCTCCTTGGGAGGACACCGCGCTGACGAATTGTTCTTATCATGACAGGAAACTTTCGAGTCGTTTACGCAAAATTCAACGTGGGGCCAGGAGCAGCCGTTCCAAGTCTTTGCCGGACAAGAGAGTCTTTTCCCTGACGAAGAATCGAATCAGAAAGATTGACGAAGAGGGACGAATCTCTACTCTATGTATGTGTATAAGTTTAATAGGAGAACGCGGCGCTCGCTTTTTTTGTTTGTGGAAATGGAGATAATGGTTCGAGGATAATGATGCTTTCTTTATGGTGCATTTGGAAAGAAACCCCCAATATCACAACTTCACTTCGAGGTAGAGGTGTAGTCTTGTGGTTTATGTGTTTTGATAGAGGGGGTCCGGCCCTCTGATAATAACATCGAGTTGCAATGGTTTTGGTAATACCTTTAATCATGGAAGACTTAAAAAAACAACGGCAATTGGATAAAGTGGAAAGATGCGAGTTGGATGGAAAGATGAGAAGAGAAAATACATCATACATTGGAAGCCATCATTTGAACACCGTATTCTATCCATTTGGCATTAGTGTACATTACTCTCAGCTCTTACAACACCTCGCTGATGATCTTAGCAGCTTCACGGTAGGTTTGGAGCAAGTTTTCGCACTTCTCCCGCTCTTGCTTGACGCCGTCATCCTCGTAAAGCAATTCTTCAAATAGTGATTCCTTGTACAACTCGCTGACCAGCCTGTTTTGCACGACATCCTTGCAGTGGTTCACTAACAAATGCATGATGGCCTTGGGAACTTGGTCGGCGATAGATTCACGCACGATATTGAAGTAGGAGGAAATCAGAGCGCGGATTAGCTCCGTTTCCATCGCCTCCCGGTCGCTCAGTGCTGGTTCGGGATTTGTAGCCTGGAAGAGTGTTAGAATTTTACAATGGCTTATATGACATGCAGTGTGACAAGTATAAACTCACGAATGGAGAGCCTGGTTCGCGCGTAGTGCTTGTAAAATCGTATTCGCTGTCTCGAACCGGTGGCGGACGCAGAGCGACCTTGTCTTCTTGGCGACGCATGCTCTGAGAGAAACTGGCTTCTGGATTTTGCCTGTGGGATCCGGATTGAGATGACATTGCCTGGGAGGCACCATCTTTTCCAAAAAAGTAGTTTAGGAACGAATCCCGCGTATTGCCCAGTCCCGGGTTGTTCAAACGAGTCGGTGAGAGAGATCGGACGCCATTCATCGCTGCGGTAATTCCGCTGCTGCTGTCTCTAACTGCGGGTGACAGGCTCCGGCCAATTTTCACTGCTGGTTTGAGACCGCCCTCGGTCTTTTCAGGGTCTTCGTCATCTTCAGGTGTTTCGGTTCCGTTGGGCGCAAGATCTTTAAGCCTTCTCCGCTCTCGTCTCTCTCGCTCTTCTTGAATCAAGCGCTTACGTTCCTTCTCCTGCTTGTTGTTCACAACGTGGCTCATGGCTGCAGCGGCGCCTAGGAAATTGGGATGGTTTGTGTTCACATATGCACGTTGGATGGCAATGAGCGATTCCACATACGATGATGCGGGGCCTAGCCTTTCCCTCAGGAGATCAGACACAACCTCGATAAGCTTGGCTTGAAGCCTTGGAAACCGAGATAGTTCCGTAGAGCCACACGTGTGACAAATCTTGATTAGTTCCTCGTACACAAGTTCAGTGCACCGTTGACTGGGGACCTCGAGTAGTTTAATTTGAGGTTTCACCAAGAGATCAAATGCCATTTCAGGAACGAAGAGGCTTGGACGTGGGCCTGTGGAGTTGCGGATGGCAGTGCGGATGTCTAGAGCTGAGAGATTGGACGTCGGATCAATCGATTCAAGGGAGCTGCCGAATACCGAGTTGAAGATATAGTATATCCGCGCGCCTCCACAGAGTTCTTTGGTAGAAATCTCGGTTGATGTACCGTCAATCGAGGATATAAAGGAGTTTGCAAACCGCGTCATTAGTTGCAAGATAAGAGAGCCCCTGTGTTCCTTGCCACTAAAATGCATATCGCCGTAACTGGCCAATTCCTGCTGCGTTTGCCCCATAAGGGTATTGAGGCGGGCCTTAATGTCAGGAAGACGGTCTCGGATATGGGCCATCAGGGTCGTGTTCAATGTTTTCGCGAGATATCTTGTGCCACAACGATCCGCGATGTTGCGGTATGCTGGATGGTGCTTGAAAAAGTCTTGTTCGGCCTGCAAAGCTTCGTCCATCGGTTTGTTGCCCTGGATGTCCTGTTGAGAGCGATTGACCACGCCAATGAACCCCAGCTTCAAGGGGTAAACTCGGCCAGACAGAATATCGAGGGCGTTGGTGCCATGGTCCATGAGGTCGACCTTGGTGAGAACGCCGATTGTTCGCCTAGCCAGTGGGTCCACATGACGAGCCAGTTTGAGGGCTTCTGAATTGACAATATCGACGTTTGCAGGCGAGACAGCAAGAATGATACTGTTGGGTTTGGCAATATATTCGGAGATGAGGTTTCGCGTTTGCTTCTCGATGTCGCCTGGCTGGTCTCCAATAGGCACCTATCAAACAACAGTTAGATATTTACGTCCGAATGATCTGGTGTGCCTGAGTTGGGCACTCCATCAAAGACGAAGAGGATGAAACTAGTGACCTGCCTTCGTCAGACCTGGTAAATCAACCAGGGTGAGGTTCAAAACATATGGCGAGTAGATTTTGAGATTAATTGCTTGGCGATTGATCCCTTTATTTGTGCCTGCAACCCTAGCTGTCTCATTCTCAATCTCGCGCTTCACATCACCAAAGTCGGTGAATCGTCGGTTGGGGATATGATGGAATTCAGCCCATTCCGAGCGTCGGGCAGCGCCTGGTGACCGGTAGGGGTCACTCAAAGGCTCCGGGGCCGATTCATCATCCGGGACGTTGATGAGTTGTAGAATGAGTGGCCGACGGGTTACAATACCACTTCCTCGGGGGAGAAAGTCTCGGCCGACGATGTTTTCCAGGACGGACGATTTTCCTGCAGACTGCGAACCTACCACAACCTTGAGGGTGGGGTGTTAACATAGAATAAAATAGGCGGATGGCTAATGATGGCTCACAATTTGAGGAAGATCGAGTGAGTCGTTGCCGATGGTATTGAAGACCAAATCCTGCAACTTGTTGACAATGCCAAGGAGGTCGTCACCTAATGCAGCCATGGTTGCGCAAGGTACGGGTGGGTGCTTGAAAGTGTTCGGGACTGAGATACTCGGATTCGGTATAGATGGCTCTGAAGCTGTGATTTGATGACTTGAAGAGGTTAAACATTAGCAGATGCAGCTGCAGAACGAGGCAAATAGTACTGACATTGGAACAGCTACAGCATTGCAGGGCGTAATGGTTTTTGGCTGCTCTCCCTCGGTTATCGTTTGATTGTACAGAAATATCCAAGGGATCGAGGGGACTTGGCCAAATCCAACAATTGACCACCTGCGTGTATCAAGTATGTATGTGCTTAGGAGGATAGAGGTTGGGTTGATGCTTTTGGGCCAGAGAGGGTATAAAAAAAAACAGAAAAATAGAAGTGAGAAATCTGGGAACGCGAAGTGTCGCTAGCTGGACTGGAGCCCACGAGTAATACTCCAGGCACTGCGCGTAACCACATTTGTACAAGGTTTTAATGGGACCTTTATGCACACATGCGAAGTACATTAGTACATGTAGTACTGTACGAAGTATGTCATGACTAAGACGATTCCAGGACAGACGGTACATATTACTTGTAAAACCTGGCGCCTTGGTGCTGTAGCGGATACTCGTGACGCCATACAGAACTATTCTACTCCGTAGTGGACGACGAAATAATAGTTACTCCGCACGTACGGAGTACATGTACTCCGTACTTGTATGTACAGTGCCATAATATAATACAACTAGGTATTACGAGTACAAAAAAGCCTGGCCAGGCCTACTCCGTAGTTAGTCAAGATACTCCAAACACACTTCAATAGCCTAATGCTTGACTGACCAAGCGCGACCTGATGGGCTAGGGCAGACCTTTCAAAAAATCGTGGTTAGCCGTTCTGACCTTACGGAGTATTACTGCGTGTGCAAAATAAGGTACATATATAGAAGATAAGTTGGTATGCAGAATGCAGTATGCAAGCACTTGACGCGCTCTGTTGAACATGGACTTCTGTCTACGGAGTACTCCGTAGTAATGAGAGACTTGGCACCGATTGTGGATTGTGTACTCCTTAGTACTCCGTAATTCTGTTACAGACGACCCAACCGCCACCATCGGGCTGTTACTGAAATGCATCTAAGCTTAAACCCCGAACCTTCTCTTCTAATGTACCAATTGTATGTTTATTTCAGGGGGGATATTCAGGTTTTAGGTTTTTAGTTTATCTTGTCCAAAAAAAACCCTTTCCAATGTTCGAGGGATTATGGTAAGAGGAGAGTGGGGGAGGGGGTGCGTTACAGGATGGAACAGCTTGCTAATATGCCATTCTTTTCACCACTACTAACACTTTCTAACCAGCATTCACATCCTCCATAGTGCTTTTTCCTCCATATTATCCACGCAAATCTATAACACCCCTAAACTGCTTACGACGTTTCGGCCACTTTTTTTCAAGCATTTTCTTGTGCAATGTCCCACCCTTCATGTATTGATAATAGTCCTTGGTTCTTTGTTCTTCTTTGCTCGATAGAGAGCTCTGCAGCTGACAGTACCCCCTATACATTGCCATGAAAAGGGGGCACATATTCGTCGCTCAAAGTGCCATCGTCCACAACCTATCCCACCATCCTTCGATTTTTTTTAAGTGTCAACGGCTTGGCACTCCGCCCAGATCTGATAGGCTGAGTATGCCAAAATAACCCCCTTCAACAGCCAGCATTTCAACCACTCCTGTTCATCGTTCCCCTTGAACCAACCAATTTTCGACCATAACGGACGCTAGGCCAGGCCATCGACGTTTTGACGCCTAGGCATCCCCCGCCCACCCAAACATCCCAAACCGGTCTTCTGCATGCTCCTCGAGGCCTAAACCAGTCTGACGGATGTTTGGACCGCAATGGAAGCTGGTAGTCATCTGGACGACGAGGATCGTCCTGGGGCAGGGTCCGATTATCTACTCCATCCGCTACCACCTTCCTTAGATCCTTCACACCCCGACCAAACAACCATACACGTCTCCAATAACCTTGAGTCGCCGCACTGCCCGTCGTATTCCCAACACCCCCCCGAGCTCGAACGCACCCAGTCGTCCACACGCCATTTCCTCGACACGCCTGACGCCCATGTTGAGGCGAATGCCAACGTATTCTCTACAAACGGTACCCTCGGATCACAGCCTCTCGACCCTGATGACTTCTACAGATCGTTTCAACCAGAGGAATCCCACAACAAGACTAGTACGAGCCTCGACAACCCTAGCCTGATGGCCACGTCCTCGCCCTCCAACACGCGAGAGCCTGCCACACTCCATTCCGGATCCGGTCCAGCCTCGACCAAAAAATCGTACACTGCGCTTTCGCCGTCTTCGGCCGTAACTTCGAGGCCTGGCCTGCGTCCTCCTCTTAGATCCGTCTCGGCTCCAGTAGAGCATGGCCAGCCTGCGCGGAGGCCGCCCCTTCCAACACCCGGAAAGCCTAGTGTGAGAGATCTTAAGAAGAAGTTTGACCAGAATGCCACGGCACCCCATCCACCGTCCGATCTCCTCCGAACTACATCCTCGCAACGCCCAGTCCAATCATCCTCGTTAGCTGCGAAGCATACTGTGTCCGCCGATGGGAGAGCCACCCACCGAACCTTGCGATCACCATCGCCGCGTACGTCAACTCACGAGACTTTCCAGCCGAACCCGCATCCGCGGAGGCCCCAGAAAGCAGACAATCATCCTCCAACCAACAATCCACAGTCATTTGCGTCTCGGATAGGCAAAACACGACCCCACCTTTCCAGTGGTGTACCGTCGTCTGGCATGACTCCGTCACCAGAACCCTCTCCCCCTCAAAGTTCTACCAGCCAACCGTTACTGTTTGGTGAGATTCCCCCGGGATCCCGCGAAGTCGGCGAGGTCGGCTATGGAATTGAGAACAAACTACAAATTCCGGTTTCTGGGTCTACCCCAAAGGGCCTCGGGCCAAGAGATGCTCAAGATACAATAATAGCTGATCTGGACTCCGCTGCGGACTGGTACAGAGTAGGGCCCCCTGAGCCGCTGACAACAGAGAAACTGACGCATTCACCTCAAACGCCACGCAACCGTCGCCGCACTTTGACTGATTCATCCATTGCTCCATTGTGCGGTGAGGCTGTAAGCAATCGACCAGCTAAAGAAATACCAACTGCTTCGTCTCTCTCGAGGCTTCCAATTCCCACTCGATCGCATCCTTCAGCGGTCGCCGGTCCTGCGTCCCGATCCAGCTCACCCTCTTTGGGCCGCGGCCTTACGGCCAAGTCGGCAGGTGAACCTAACCCTACAGTTCGCCAAAAAAACCCAAGCCAGTCACCATCCTCATCCCGTAAAACTCCTCAAAATATTACCACTCAGTCAAGCAGCAACACACGCCTCAATGCCTATATCTCCTCACCGCCCCCCAAGCTTTCGCCTCCTCTTCGAAGCTCCCGGCCACGGCAACCCGTCTCGGTTGCTACAACTACAAGCTCACGCCAACGAGCTGTCGATACGGTCAGGTCACCCAATAAAGCATCTTTCCGGTCTAGGCACGCAAATGATGAAAGACCAGAACCTAGACGCAAAGTATCGGACGGACCTATTGATTTCGAACAACGCCGAGAACACATCAAGCTCGCCTACCGAAAGTCGATACGAGAATCGCAGGCCCGTGAAGCGCGTCGAGATGCTATCCAAAGGCGGGCAAAAGAATTGGAGTTAGCGGCGGCGAAGAAGTCATCAGGCGATTCGATCTTGGTGGATGAAGCAGCACAACACCAACAGGCTCTATCCGATATGCCCGAGGGTACCATCCCGCACGAAGCCCCAGACTCCATAGACACCCATACCAATGATGTCGAGTCCGCCGTGCCTGGTGCTGATGCAGATTTTCCTACACTAGGCATCCCGGGGAGTTTCCCGGCAGCGGGGCAATCTCTAGAGCCAGTCGAGGAAGTCATTCATTCCGCTATCTCTGCAACATCCGGGTTCACCGAGTTTGATAACGAGGTACAAACCCTTTCTCCGATCAGCCAGAGAGCGGTCACGCCGGAGCCGAGAAGTGCGGAGAGTGACGAATCTCGACAGGATCAAACTCCTCTCGCACGCCCCCGCGCGGAATATCAATACCCTTTTGCAGACGACTCGCCTAAGAGTGAAAAGTATACAATGGAAATTGGCCTGGAGACTACTGTTGCCATATCTCCTAGACGCCGCGGCTCGCAAATTCCCGTGCCTCTTTCCGAGTACCCGACTAGCCCCGGCACTTTCAGTGAAAATATTGAGAGCTCAGGCGCCCATGCGCCAGGAACTTCTCAAAGCCTGGAGCATGGCATCGATTATAGGCCGAACACCTCTGGCTTCCATGATTCAGATGCTGCGGTTGAACGTTCTGTCCTTGCCTCATATAGCAAACCTGAACTATACACTATCCATCTTGCCGACCAGCAACAAAACTTCTCAGCTAGTGCCTCTGTCAATGCTTGCGATGAACCTGAGAAACTCTCTAACCCCTACCCGAATTTTCAACAGACTGATGCTGCATCATCATCTAATCGTGAATCAACGTGCGGATCCTCTGATGACGCCTACATGGACGACTATCATTCCATCTCGAGTAAACAAGCGAGAGAGTCATACAACAGTCTCACTGTCCCACAATCCTTTCTTTCTCCCGCTAATCGGTCAAGCCAGATGTCAGGCTGGACTGATTTCTCCATTGATAGTAATGATCCAGTCGAGCCGTCCGTAGCGCACCCAAGAGTCTCCTCTCACTCTCTTACCGGCTATGGTACCGTTCCTCTTACTATCGACGGGGCATCTGATGCAATCCAGCCCGGATCGTGTGGCATCGCTGGTGACTCACGAGAATCCGGCCATTCTCTTGGCAGACCGACATCCAGTTCGCTCGGCCTACAGCTCCCTGAGCTAGATACTGGGATTGATTTTTCTGTACCTTATCTCACGAAGGCCGCACCAACCAGTCTGACCCACGTACCGCTTCCAAACCATGAACCACCACCTGTTCCTATCTCTCGGTCTAGCACGCTTTATGGGGAAGACCAGTTATCCCCTATCAGTCATTACGAACCCTCGAAACATGGCGCCATCCTTGCCGCATCTTGGACAGAAAGCGGGGATCATTCACCCCAATTGGTAACACCGCAGTCGTCAGATCATGCATCAATTGAACTAGGAGAGCCTAAGTCCTCCATTGATGATGAAACATTGCAGTCCAAGATTGCGCAAAAAGATAAGCAGCGACTTGTGCAACGGCGCAACGTCATTAAGGAGCTCGTGGATACTGAAGCAGTCTTTGTTCGTGACATGAATATTATCGAAGAGATCTACAAGGGTACAGCAGAGGCGTGCCCCCAGCTTGATGCGAAAACAGTCAAGCTCATCTTCCGCAACACGGACGAGATCATCGAATTCCATACCAACTTCCTTGCCCAGCTCAAGGAAGCTGTGTCAGTGGTGTATAGTCACCGTCTCCCGCCACCCAAGGATGATTCCATAGCATCGGAGCCAGCTTCCTCGGCACCTGCGCCCCCGCCTCCTGCCGAATCCAGTGTTGAAAGCGATCGCCAGACAACTATAGGTCTTGTCTTCCAAGCGAATATCGATAAGATGAAGGCGGTCCACGAAGCCTTTCTCCGGAATAGCAACCAGGCTGCGAAGTGCTTGATCGAAATTCAGCGCAATCAAACAGTGAAGATGTGGTTAAACGAATGCAATGAAGTAGCCAAGGAGCTGACGGCTGCGTGGGACCTCGATTCGTTGCTAATCAAGCCAATGCAACGTATCACCAAGTATCCCAACCTAATCATCACTCTTTTGCAGAATACTCCTCAGGACCACCCCGACAGGATTGACTTGGTTCGAGCAAAAGAACTATTGGAAAATGCTATCATAGAAATCAACAAGACGAAGAAGAACTTCGAGCTCGTAGGCCAGATCGTCGGAAGGAAGCGCAAAGAGTCGGATGTCAAGGCCGGCTTTGCTCGAGCCTTTGGCAAGCGAGTAGACAAATTACAGGCTTCTAACAATCGGCCCCCTGAGGACCCTGTTTACGCGAAGCTTCACGAAAAGTTTGCCGACGACTACCTTCGTCTCCAAGTGGTTCTGCGAGACGTTGAGTTCTATACGCGTCAAGTTTCGGCTTATGTGCATGAATTTCTGCAGTATCTGTCCTCAATGGAGTTAGTTATGAGGCTTCAACCTTCCCCACACCCCGAATTGGAGAGCAAGTGGGTTCAGTTCAATGTTTCTATGAGAGATGTTGAGAAGGTGGCTTTGGAACAACATGTACGTGGGCAATAGCAACTCCTTCCCCCCTTCTACCTGCCCTACCTGCCCTACCTCTCCCTACCCTTCCTCTCTCGCTCCCTCTTCCCTCCATCTCTCTTCTCCATCAAAAGCCGTAATGGGCGCGGTGGATTACATGCTGACTTGAAGTGTTTCCGCCTTTCTTATAGCTCGCCCAAGTTCGTAGGCAAGTCATTGAACCTTTCGAACAAGTTATCAAGGCTTATGGCAATCCTTCCTTGGCGATGAAAAAAAGGGCTAAACGACGTCTTGACTACGAAAAGGGCGAACAGTTACGGAAGAGTGGCAAGGCTGTCGATGCCAAGCTCAAGGAACTCGTAGAGCAATATGATGCGTTAAATGATACGCTGAAGACAGAACTCCCAAGGCTTTCATCTTTGACAGAAAAGATTGGGAACATCTGCTTGGCGAACTTTGTGAACATACAAGTCAACTGGTTCTCTATCTGGAAAGAAAAGGTCCGTGTGGTCCTCGGAGACCCGTCGCTTTCGATTCCTGAAATCCAAGATATTGTCACAAGTTTCCAGCGCGATTACCAGTACGCCCATGAGCCCTTTGCAACGCTCGGTATCCTCAATCCTGCATACTTGGGAAGAACATCGCACTCGACAACCGTTAGCACCGAAGACATTGGGTATAGGGCGCGACCACGACCGCCAGAGCTGTCTCCACGTGGCCGCGGGATGTCCACAGCTAGTGAACAGACGGCCACAAGCATGCCCTTATCCTCCTCGGACGCCCCCTCCCGCCACAGTGGCCAGTTTACGGCATCCCCGAGTGCCGGTGCTCCCAGTCCCTACTACTACTACAAAGACTACTATACCGGCATTCACATTCCAAAACCTGACCTGTCCTCTCCGGTGGGTCCAGATCTGGCCAGTGGCTCGCGCTCTGTCGCAGCACCTGGTTCTGGCCGGCCCAGCACCAGCCGCAGCGACTACTCGACGACCATGGTTCGCCAGAGCTCGGAGAGCGGGACCCAGCCGTGTAGGAATTCCAACTCCACGTACCAATCGAACCCCCTCGGCCCAGAGTCTAGGCGCTTTTCGGGCCTGTTCCACTCAGCGCTACCCATGCCTGACGGGGTGGAGGACAGCCGGCGCTCATCCCGTGCCTCTAGTCGCGAACGAGGCAATCCGTCAAATGGCTACCATATCTTGTGGCTGGCAGCTTCCCTTTTCGAGTTCAATATACAAACAACCAAGCATGAAGCTGGCTATCCCTACCTTGTTTACCAGGCAGGCGAGGTAAGACTTGACCCCAACCTTCGAGAGATATCTTGCACATAGCCGGCCATTTCTAACAATCCTACGACTCACTTTATAGATATTTGACGTCATCGGGGAAAAGGGCGAGCTGTGGCTTGCGAAAAATCAAGACGACCCTACCGACGAAGTCGGATGGATTTGGTCAAAGCATTTCGCCAAACTTGCCGATTCATGAAATAGTACCTCATTGGACTTTTGCTATGCATCTAGCAATGATTCATGGGCCGAAGCTCCTCTTAATTCTCTTGATTTTTTGTCTCAAACCATTTCCCTCCCTGCTCTCGTTTCCGCCCTTCAATTTGTTTGAGATATCCCGCATCGCCTTCTCGGGTCCGATGGCTTTTTGTCTCCTTCGCATTCCGTTCTTGGTTTGACTCTGACATTCAGAAGGCGAGCCTTTATTTTTTCATGACGGGGCGAGAATTCTAATGTGACATGATGAGGGATCTTCTATTTCTTATCGCCTTTCTTTATATCTTTTGAAGGCTAGAGGTGGCCATGGGGTTCAGCATTTTATGTCAATGTACAATACAGGGACTGGGTTTTAGGGAACAAGGCTGGCGTTTCTTTGTTGTCTCTCATGGATCTTATCTCTTGTCAGATCCTATTCTCTGGCGACACACAAGTGTGCTTATTATTGCCGTTTGCTTGCACAGTTGTTACCTCTATCTAGTAGAAAACCCTACCTAGGCTATTGTTGTCTTCTTCATGGTTTACGGCCGGTCAGATTTGGCCAGGCCCAATGATCAAGCTTGGGACAGGTCACAGGTTAGATTCGAGATGACGGCTACATGTACAAGATAATAATAGACCGTCTTCAAGTCTACTCCGTACACGTAGTGATGCAAGTATTTTTACCAGTGGGAGTAGAGTAATATTACTGGGCAGAGAGTTATAGTGGATTTATTTTTAGGGACCCCATAAACCCCACCCCCCCTGTGTGTACTAGTGTACGGAGTACTCCATACTAGTTTACGGAGTAAGCTAATAAGTGGCCTTTCGTATTTAAGATGCATAAAGAAGTACGGAGTAAATTACTCTCGTTCCAAGCTTTCGATAAGCGGCATGAGCAGTACGCACAACGTACGGAGAAGACCCCCCTTCCTTTCAAGGCTCGACACTCTCGCATATTCTGTCACTCGTTTACGACGCTTAACAAGTTGCAATTTGTGCACCGTCACTTCTGGAGAAGACAGAGACCTCAGGCAGCGGTAGACACACGACAGCGCACAAGCACAAAGCACAAACGGACTACGCACCCGCCACACGATAACCAAGCGCGACAAACTAACGAATAAATAAGGAAAGCTCTCCTCCAGGCTCATGGCTCTTTACAGTTGAAAAGCACGTGTATCAGCGTAGCGGTATCAATTTCACGCACGCCGACAGGAAAACAGCCTTGCCAATTCCGGTTCACGACGCCATACACTCCTAAGTTTTCATATATATATATAAAGCACGCTCGTCGTGCAAGATGGCAAGTCGGCCTCGCCCGGGGCAAGCCTCTGTCCGCGGAAGCACAGAGGCTGTCCGTATGATGCTGTTGAACTTCACCTCCATTGGCATCACGTGAGTGACCCTTCTCTCTCTTGTTTTGAAATACGCCTGGTTTCTCTTTGCGAAGCCAAACCAAAATCGAATTGACATGGCCAAACGACCAGTTTTACTTGGGGAGTGGAAACGACTTGTGAGCCTCCTTTACCTATGTAGCAGCATAAGTCATCCAACCAAGCTAACGAGTTGCTCTTTTTTTTGCTATAGATTGTACTCCTTACTTATTAAACCTCGGGCTCACGAAGAGCAATACTTCTCTTGTTTGGATAGCCGGCCCTTTGTCTGGCTTACTTGTGCAGCCCATCATTGGAGCCATCGCTGACAACTCGAGATCGAAATGGGGTCGGCGACGGCCATTCCTTGTTATTGGAACCGCCATAGTGGCGGCGAGTCTTTTGGTACTTGGTTTCACCAAGGAAATTGTCAATTGGTTTATCAGCGACCCAGAAATAGCGCGATCTTGGACAATTGTTCTCGCCGTCTTGTCTATTTATGTGGTTGATTTTGCCATCAATGCTGGTAAGCGCTTCGCCAACATTTTCTCACAACTATGTAGATGCTGATTCTATGGTTACCATGAAGTCATGTCTTGTTCCCGTAGCCTTGTCGTCGATACGCTACCAATTGAGAAACAACAGGCTGGCGCGGCTTGGTGTAAGTGACATCTGACCGACTCATGAAATATGATGGGAAATTGACGGGTAACGCAGCCGGTCGTATGTCTGCGATAGGTCAACTCATTGGGTACATTGCCGGCGCAACAGACCTCATCTCGCTTTTGGGGACAAGCTTGGGTGATACACAATTCAAGCAGCTCGTTGTCATTTCCGTTTTCGCCATGGTGGCCTCTTCCTCGATAACGTGCTGGGCCGTATCCGAAAAACCACTACCGTCGCTCAAAATGGAAGAGGAATCCAAAAGCCAAGTCAATTTCCATGTTGTGCGCCAGATTTGGTCCACACTACTCCATCTGCCCCCAAGAGTGCAAGCTATCTGCTGGGCACAGTTTTGGGCATGGATAGGTACGTGATGCAATTGGTATCGTGTGTAAATTTCCGAGTATCCTGACGTGCGGCAGGCTGGTTCCCCTTCCTGTTCTACAATACAACATGGGTAGGCGAGACGTATTTCCGCTACGACGTGCCACAGAGCGCGCGAAATTCTAAGGATGTCCTTGGCGACATCGGACGGACTGGAAGTACGGCTTTAGTCATATACTCGACCATCACCTTTACGCTCGCCTTTATACTTCCCATGATGGTCAAGTCGCCGGAGGATGACAATTACACCCCCCGACCCCCACAGAGCCTAGCACCTGCCCTCAACAGGTTCCAAAAGCTCAAACCTGATCTGCTCTCAACATGGGTGTTTAGCCACCTGGTGTTCGCTGGAGCCATGTCGCTGGCACCATTCGCCCACAGCTTCCGGTTTGCCACGACGCTGGTAGCTATTTGTGGATTGTGAGTTACGACAATAGCTAAACCCCATCCTAATTGATTGAAACCATAGCATGGCTAACGCTGAATTAATCAGTCCGTGGATAGTTTCTGGTTGGGCGCCTGTAACCTTTCTAGGTATTGAAGTAAACAGAATGAGCGAAGCAGCCAAGGCAAACGGCTCATACCAAGCTCTCTCTCGGGGCCCAGACGTTGAGCTTTCGAGTTTGTCACCAAGGGGTGACTCCCAGCTCGAGAGTGCAAGGGAAACACAGTCGAGCGAGGGAGAACTATCTGGCATTTACTTTGGCATTCTCAACATTTTCACGACTCTCCCACAGTTTGTTGGGACGTTTATAGCCACCATCGTCTTTGCCATTTTTGAGCCAGGAAAGAACCGTGAGCTGTCGGAGGGTTCAGTCCCGGCCGAGGAAGGGCCAAACTCGATTTCTATTTGCTTGTTTATCGGTGCGATCTGCGCTATAGTTGCCTCATTCGCCACTCGTCGTCTTAAATATCTTTAAAGCGATGCGTCAAGCGGTACGAATCTTGGACCATGTTCCTGGTAGTTGGTTGCTTACGACGCCAAAAGGTGCTGAACCAAGTCGGACAAAAATGGAAACTTCTGTATCAATATACTTGTATATTGATATCGACAGATCTGTGAATTTTAGTAATCTGGTTCTTCATTATGTTGCCACGGTTGGCGTCTGGCGAGACTTTTTGCGACTGTCCCCTGTCTCCATATCAGTTGTAGTATTTTTTTTTTTTGCAGGGCTCCGACTACATCACTCTCACGACGGAAAAGAAAAAAAGAGCTAGAGGTTCTTAAGATCGCTAAGACGAAGGCGCAAAGATAGCATCGCGGTAGTATTTCGCTTCGGCAATGCTCTCCAAAATGTCGTCTTCGGCTTTGTGAAGGCCTCGTTTAACAGGCACGTTTCCGAACACTTCGTCGGAGCTCCAACGACGTACGGCCTCTTTGATGGAGCTGATATCCAAGATTCGGTAATGCAAGTGATCGATAGTAGACCGGTACGGACCCCGCTGCAAAAAGTTGCGGTCCACATGCACGCTGTTACCCGCCAACAGCGCAACCCGTGGTTTGGGGACGTATTTCTTTACATATGCGAGTAGAGCGTCGGCAGCCTGTTGCGGAGTAGTCGTGGAGCGGGAGACGGCTTCAGTGAGGCCGCTTTCGCCGTGGGTTGTTGTACACCAGTGGTCCATTTGCGCCATGCGGTCGTCTGGGATGTGAATTACTGTGTGGAAGCCTTTTGTGTCGATTAGGTTCAGATTTCCGTCGGTGATGAAGCAGCATATTTCGATTATGTGGTCGTTTTCGATGTCGAGGCCGGTCATCTAATTTGGAAGGTGAGCAATTCGGGATGTTGGATGAGTATATGGAAGAG
This sequence comes from Graphium sp. VPRI43844, assembly GCA_019925285.1. NCBI lineage: Eukaryota > Fungi > Ascomycota > Sordariomycetes > Microascales > Graphiaceae > Graphium > Graphium sp. VPRI43844. The sequence goes on from JADHKT010000074.1 coordinate 70,375, forward strand.
TCACCTCGCAGTCGATCCATACGAGAGGATCTTTGATTTGTTGAGAATTCGCCATTGGAATGATTCAGGTGTAGCTGGTCTTCTAAATCGATCGATTAATGATTTGTTGGCGTGGCTGTAGTATCTAATGGGTACAAGTACGTCTCTGATCAAACTCCGAGTTCATAGAGGGGCAATTGTACAAAGTATTGGAAGGGTCAAAGGACGTGGAGGGGTTGACTTGGAGGGGTTCTCTAATAATAGCTCCAGAGCCCCAGAACCCGCTAACTTCATAAGTAGCGGGTTGAGCTGAGGTACTATTACAAGTACATACGTGTATTACCACGCTGGTTGAAACACGCACGCTGACAACACCAAATATCTGGTTGGCTAATGCAAAGCCAACGATGAACGATCGACTCGTAGCTTTCCACTAGGAGCCAAGGGGCGGACGTTGGTCAGGGGAGGAAAACAACGACATCTACCTCGTAATTCATAGACACAGGATAACCTTCCTTCACCACCTTGTTATTCTCTTCCCCTTCATTTGAAAGTTAAAAAGATCCCCAAGCCAACCGGTTGCCTATGAACCTCTCCCGGTGAACTCACTTCTCATCACCATAGGGAAAACGGCACCCCCGCATCTACTCGTGCGCCTTACACCAAGCAAAACCCCCCTCTCCCCGATACCCTTCCAATCAACATCCTGGACCCTGTCTCGCAGTCGTGGCGTCAGGAAGACCTATCATTGACATTGGCCCAAGAACTGCTCATCCGGCTGCAGAAGCCTTGTAACGTGACATTGAAGGTCTTCCACTGAGAGTTCTCGGAGGAGTAAGCTGAACGAACGGCTCCGGTCGGATACGAGCCAACCTCGTGCATGGCATAGCCGTTTGGTGATTTTACAAGGTTGCCTCCAGCAGTAGTACTACGCCACCACATGCCATATCATTTGGGTTGATGTAGTGACGCCAACCCCCTGGCGTGATTCTTCTCGTCGCCCTGCTACAAGTAGGTATGCGACTAGCCAAAAAAAATAGTCCAAATAGTCCATTGATATATTACTACCGCCGCCCTTTCCATTCCTCTCAATCCAAACATGTCCAGTTCCAATGAAGTCCATGCCCCTCCCCCGCCACCGCCTCCACCGCCTCCCATGTCCTTATCACCGCCCCGAATCCTCATCATCGGCGCCGGCTCGCGTGGCCGCGCATACGGAAGAGCGATAGCGACATCTAGCAACGGCATTGTCGTCGCTATCGCCGAGCCCCTGAAGTACAAGCGCGAGTCGTTTGGAAAAGAACACATCTGGAAAACAGCCGAGAAGCCCGGCGATGGCCAGGCTTTTGAAGACTGGCGTGAATTTGTACAATGGGAACTGTGTCGCCGCGAACGTTTATCGCGAGGCGAGCCTGATGTACCACCGGCTGTCGATGCCGCTTTCATATGCGTCCTAGATGAGATGCACCGTGAGGTAGTCATCGGCCTCGCCCCGCTTGGCCTTCATATCATGTGCGAGAAGCCTCTGGCCTGCTCACTCCAAGACTGCATCGATATGTACAAGGCCCTCCGACCGAACGGTCCTGATTCCGAACCTGATCGCCTCTTCTCCATCGGCCATGTCTTACGTTACAGCCCACATAACATGCTTCTGCGTAAGCTGCTCCTCGAAGACAACGTCATCGGTGACATTTGCTCCGTCGAGCACACTGAGCCCGTAGGCTGGTGGCACTTCACACACTCTTACGTCCGCGGAAATTGGCGTAATGAGAAAACCACCGCACCCTCCCTCTTGACCAAGAGTTGCCACGATATTGACCTCCTCCTATGGATGCTCTGTTCGCCCGTCGAGCCGGGCCGGGGCCGACCGCACCTACCAAGCACAGTAACCTCGACTGGCGCCCTACAATTCTTCAAGCGGAATCGCAAACCAAAAGCTGCCGGGCCTGCCACTAATTGCCTCCGCTGCCCCTTGGGCGATACTGGGTGCCGCTACTCCGCCAAGGAGATCTACGTCGGCCCTCTCCTTAAGGGCGTCGAGGCAGGCAACAGCGGTTGGCCGCTCAACGTCGTCGTCCCCGAGATCGAAGACCTTGTCGCGCCAGACCTTCGCCGCCGCGCCATTATTGAAAAACTCGACGAAGACTACGACGACAAGACCCCGCGCGAAGTCGTGGAATCGCGCAACTGGTTCGGTCGCTGCGTTTTTGAAAGCGATAACAATGTCTGCGATGAGCAGTTCGTCACCATAACGTGGGATGACGACGAGGATGCCCTGCAGAACGGAAATCATGTTAATGGGACTGTCACGGGCCTCCTCCCTCCTCGCTCGCGTTTCGCAAAGACAGCCACCCTCCACATGGTGGCCCATTCAAAGAAAATCTGCGAGCGCTACACTCACATATACGGCAGCCGCGGGGAGATTCATGCTGATTCGCGCACAATCACCGTTGAAGACTTTGACACTTTCACGACTACCGTCCACCACCCGCGCGTTGAGGACCTCGGCCATGGGGGTGGCGATATCGGTCTCACTCGTCAGTTTGTCCTCGCTGTTGACAAGGTGAAAAATCACGGCTGGTCCATTTTCCGCGCCCAGGACGAGTTCATCCGATGCACCCTCGATGAGGTACTCATCAGCCATGCCATGGTGTTTGCTGCTGAGATGGCTAGAACAGAGAAAAAGGTGGTGGATTGGAAAGAGTGGTGGTGCAAACAGGTTGACACATCTTTGAGCTTGTAAAAGGGACCTAGTACCACGGCGCTCGCTTCGCGTTAGTCGGTATGGAGTTTGATAGTAGCCCGCTCATATATGTCCATTTGTTGGGGGGAATCGATCAACTGCCAACATGTACCTGTCTGCAATAATCTCGACTGATCGATACAAATTCCTATACAAGCCCTCTGTTGGCTTAGCAAAGGGGTATCTAGTAAAGGGCTATGACAGGCCTGGGTGTAGTCGCAAGGGGAAATCAACAGGTATAATTGCGGAGACATGCTAGCTATGGTAATGGAGGGAAATAATGACCGAAAGCACAAATGCCACAAGAACAAAACACGCACGAAAGGGAAAAAAAAAACCAAACCCAGTTCCCTCCAAGCGCCACATCCATCTCAATGGCCGCTCCAGTCCACCGTCATTCCGTCAAATGGCAATCATCTCCTCATAACGGGTAGTAAATGAAAGTACTAGACCGACCTCAACCCTGTCTCTGTCTACCCCAAGACCTCGAACCGATTTCATATCAGACATGCGAGCACCGACGAGTCTATCAGAAAAGAGCCGCAAAAAATCCAATGGCGAGAACAGCGGCGACCGAGTTTCCTGCGAAAGCAGTGATCGACACACCGGCATTCGAGGGCGAGCTAGTGGGTTCCTCGGTGGGTGCGGGGGTTGTGGCCTCAGGTGTCTCCGTAGGGGTGCTGGCGCTGGACGATGTCGACTTGGGGAGGGAATCCAACTTCAGGGTGCCGCACTTGGATTCAATATCGTTCTTGCACTTCTGCTGCAGATCGGCATCGCCAGCATTCTGGGCATTGCACTGGCCAAAAGCGGCTTGGCAAACCATTGAGTAAAGAGACGAGTCGTAGTACTGAAGGCCGGGTTCGGTTCCGTTGCTGCATTTACAATCATACACCAGTGTTTCCTGGTACAGCATCCCTGTCAGCACACGAGCACGTCTAAAGCAACGTTGTTTCGTTGGGCTTTGAGCCAAAAAACCACATACCTCAACACAGCTGTTCGTTTGTGTCTGCGCGGCACCACCGCAGAGCTCTCGGCACGTATTGCGCTGACCGACACACCATTGAGCTGAAGAGAGAAGAATTAGCCCAAACAAGAACGCAATGTGCGCGAGTTGGCAGATGGCGAGCCAGAGGCAAAGGGGACAATGGAACAAAAAGGAATTTACGAACCTCGAGTGCCAATGGGTACGGAAGCGATGGTTAGAGGGAAGGTGTCATTGCCGACCTGGACCTGGGCCGCGGCGAGTCCAGCGGCTGTAGCCAAGACGAGTGCCGAAGAACGCATTCTGGAGACTGGGGAGGTCAAGGATCAAGCGATGATTCAGACCACAACGATTATGCTCTTATAGTTGCTTTACGAGAGGCGTCTCGCTAGGTGGAAATCGGACGAGGTGAGGATAGTAAAGAAAATAATCGGTGGGGGGGGGGGGGGGGCGAGAAATCGTCTTCTTGCTAAATACTGGTGGCGGTAAAATCGGCAGACTGGACGATAAGCTTGTGGGAACTCTGGGATGACGGCACCAGAATTAAGCTATCGCACAAATGACGAGGAACCTTGTAATATGCGGTGGGAGAAGGAATGTGACTGAGCTCAAAAGTGCTATTGACGAGATCTATTCAATTGATTTTTGACGAGAGCTTGGGGAGAAAAATACAATGAACAGAAGACACTGATGAAGGGGGGTGGGGAAGAGGATAAGTAGGATTTTAAATTGGGAAAAGATATGAGACGTTCCTGGGAAACGAAAGGGTGGCCAGAAGGGATAAGTGAGGGAACGGCAGGGCCAGCCAGGCCACGATACGATGGGGGTTTCCCGTAGCCACCGGCCGATATCCATAGTAGTACGTGTACTCCGTACTGGTGTACTTTGCATGTACCTACCCTCTTGTCTGTCCATCCTCGGATCAAACCAGGAAGCAGCACAACCACACGAGACTGTCACCCACCCAGACACGATACCAAGCCCGCTGACTCTTTTTTTTAAAAAAAAAACATGGAGACCGGGCCAAGGTAAATCTCAAACTGGCTGTCCCGGCGCTCTTCCTCTTCCCTTTAAATACATTGCTAGGATCGGCCGAGGACAGCGATCGCCAACCCAAGAAAGCCAAACAATTGTGCAAGGCAGAGAGGCTTATGAGAGGAAAGAAGAATCTGTTCCCCTTCTCTTGTTATATTTTGTGCTTCACAAGAAAACCATGGTTGCACTCTGTACAATTGGTTAGCGAGCACAGAAAAACGTTTCACGATACCATTGGAAAAGTAGCCATTGAAAAAGTAATAGCAAGTGAGTGAAAGCTACAGGAAGTGGAGCTCAACAAAGGCACCAACAGGGCACTATTACTCCGTAGTGAACAAATACGGAGTAACAATGGTGTCTCGGTGGTGCAAAACGCACCTTGACGTCAGGAAGCAGCGAGAGCTCTGTCACTTAGCGTGAGGCCTGGGGTTGCCAGGGGCCATGGCTATTCGTTATTTTTTGGACCCTCCGAGAATCCACCAATAATGCCCCTCTAGACAAAACACTGAGTTTGGGGCCGTGCCTTCCCCAAGGAACAAACATGCAATGACACCAGCAACAAAGCAAGAGCCATGTGAACCTGCCCCCCCCCCCTCCTCCCCAAAATGGAATCTTCTTGCCATCTGCAGGCTCGTACCCCTGGAAACAACGGGTACCTCCTTCACGAGCATGGAGAAGAGAAAGCGGGAGGAATCCTCCGCAGCTAAAGTACCTATCCCTACACGTACTCCGTAGATACTCCGTATGTTCCTTTCCATATTTCGCTTCGCCATTAAGAAGTAATCGGCCATCGGGTTATTTCTCTAAACGAGCTGGCCACACTCATGATACTCCGCTATTCGCTCTTGTCACCTCAATAGCGCCGAGGGCACAGAGGAGCGGCAATTCATTGACGAGGAAAAAAAAAAAAGAAGAAAAAAAAAACAGCTACTGATTCGACTTATCCATGTTTGGGACTAGCCTCGCTTGACAATCGAACAAGCGGTATTACTCTGCTATCTCTGTCGGCGGTCATCGGGCCTAGACACAGCGAAGAGAGAGACGTTCTGTGCGAAACTTGTGCATCGACGAATCGAGTGATTGCCTCCTCAACCAACATCAGTGCCTGGGCCAAGAAGTAATCGTGGTCTACTCCGTAGACAGCAAATGTCACCCATGCCAGCGCCCAAGTGCTAAGTATTTCGGAGTAAAGAGTCCACTATACTATTCTGTCTTGCGCAAATCACCGCCGACAAGAGAATGGGGCGAATACTCCGTACCACACATTGTCTGCAATTTCCGAGACAAAAACGTCTGCTCACAGTGGTTTCGCCGGAGGCTCGGTCCTCAGCCTCCGTCTGGAGAACCTAAACCCTGCCGAATTTCTTTTCTTCTGTGAGGTTTTGAAGGCAAGGATTCGGGATTCTCGTGGACAGCAAGAAAGCTATTACTTGTACGGAGTACACTTTGTGGACTGGCCAGGCCAAGACAAGACTCTTCAAATGAGGTGGATGGGCTGACACGGAATTGATTGAATCCCATTGCGTCCAATTTCCCCCACCCAATTCACATCCAATTTCCCTAAATCTCCCCCCAGGATTGGCAGCTTGTTCATCCCATGCTAAATGTATCGGCGATTAATACGGAGTACTACACGAGTGCAACACCAAAGTAGTTGAAAATGTGCCCCCTCCTCACATACGGAGTAGACTAGTTTGTAGATAGCATGCGGCCTGGCATCCAGTGATATGACGGCAACCGATTTACACAAAGACCCGTGTAGTATTATTATTAGTCTCCCTTTCTCCTCGTCTGTGCCCCCCTTGCTACCAGGTGATTCCAATCTGCCGCCTGTGAACAGAAGCCCTCCATTGAAGTGACAACTGGCTTATAACCCAACCCGCCCGACACAACTGGGGCCCTCGCGGCCGTATCGTCAAATAGTACATTGGCCGAGCTTGTAAACACGCACGGCTGCAGCCAACACAGCGGCACGGTCGGTTCCGACAGCCATCGGCGTAGGACAGGAAACCGCACCAGTAGCATACAATAGGATTCGATAATATGCGCTACGGCGAGCAGGAGAACAGGTTGCAAATAGAAAACTCGAAAAGATGTTGTCGAAGTCACCTGCAAAAGACGTAAAACATCCTCAAACATGAGGGGCGGGCCATCATCCGTAACGACATACGGCCGGCCGCCTACCTTGCGCGCTTGCGGCGACAGAAGCGCAGACTCATACTGCAGGTGCGCGAGCGCCACATTCCCCGAATGCACCCAACTCTGCACGCACGTCCAGTTATAAGCCGGCCAGGTCCTAGACCGTAGCATCGCGCTCACGACCAGGTCGCATCCGTTTCCGTAGACAATGTTGCCCGGTCGGATTGTGCCCGTGCGAAAACCGCCGCCGGAGCGTGGATCGGACGGGATGTCGTTGACTGCGCAAACCAGGCGTTCGGCCTCGGCTTTGCTGCGAGCGTAGTTGTTGTAGTACCCATCGGGTGCGCGTAGCGATTTGTAAAAGTCCCCTTCCGAGAGCGCCTGCACGTAATTCTCGGGCCAGAGTTGAAACGGCTTGCTCCAGAGCCTCAACGGCACGAGTCCAATCACGGCGCTCGAAGTCGCGACAAATACGTCGGCCTTTGCACGCCGGGCCGCCGCAATACAAACCATTGTGCCGTCCACATTCGGTTTCCGGCACCGGTCATATATGAGACTCGACCTCTCGGACGGTCTAATCACCGCCGCAGTATGGAAAACCGTCAGGGGTAAATGCGCGACGGATTCCGGCCAAGGATGCGAGAACGCCGCCTCCATTTCTATCTGCGACGTCATGTCCGCCTTGACATAGCCAATCTTCGCCGCGGGCCCCTCGGCCATGTCATGCCGCGCAGGCCGGCAAATATCAACAATGCGAAGCGCCTCGGGCGGATGGCCCCGCGCAAGAAGTTGCAAGACGATCTCGCCGCCAATGAAACCTACACCCACAAAAACTTTAGTCCCTCCCGTCGCCCAACGCCAGGCAAAGTGGGAAACAGACCTGACCCGCCAATGACAACATATCTCCTGTCAAGCATGGGCGGAAGGTGCTCCTTCCAGGTAGTCGGTTTAGCCTTGACCCTTTCAAATGTCTCGAGTATCTCCTCGCGCGTCCACCGCTTCGGCGACGCCCGAAGCGCATCCGGTGCAGCGTGCGTGAGCGCGTAGTTCACTTTCCCTGCCCATGCAACTAATGCGACGGCCACTGCGCCGACAGCCCATGCGAGAACCCGACTGGGTGATATATCTAGCATTGGGCTCTTTAAATGCAGGCTGGCTGGTTTACGTCTCACTAAGCTGTGCTTGTCGCTTAAAAATATCGGGCTCTGTCTACAAGGGATAGTCTCCCTGGCTTGGTGTTTGGTGTGGATCGTAGCCAACCCGAACAACGTCAATTGTTCATTTCAAAAAGAGTATGAAGGCAGGGCATGAAGCAGAAAGGGGTTGGTTCCAGCCTTGTCACGACATTATTTCAGGGAGATACGGAGTTGACCTGGATCTCTCTGCGCCCCACTCCACATCTCCGCTTTGGGAATATTCGCATTGAAGATGCAAAGTATTAATACGACTTATCTGCGGCAAAAGCACCTTACATCGTCCGTCTGGACTACAGACTACAGACTTCTCGAACGGTGACAATCATGACCTTTTCTGTGCGCGCGCCCATAATTGGTGGCTTCATACTAATGTAATCCTATTGAGGTTACTAAAACTAAAAAACCTGGCCTGTACCCTAACTCATCGAAGCTGCTAATACCAATACCCTGTCTCATGAACTCACCAAAACTCATCCAATTCTTTTCGTTCTCGTTCTTCCGCTTGGAGTGCGTTTCTCCTCGGTGACAGTTTCCCGCCCTCCGGATCCGCGTAGTTCTTGTCACTTGAACCGACCATGTCCATCTGTTTGACCATTTCCAAGGAAGCTGCCCTGAGAGACGAAAAAAGCCCCTCTTCACTCATGGCTTCTGGTGTCCACCGGGCCTCGTCTCCCAACTCAAGACCTTGGTTCTCGACAAAAAGTTCTTCTGCCTTGGCAGACGTCAAGTGTGCTTCATACCATGTATTAGGACATCCTTCCGTATCCTCTCTGGCAGAAGGTGTGGCAGTGATATTGCGAATTTTTTCTTTGCTACCGGAAAGCTCTTCCTCAATTGCTACCAGGGTCATATCTCGAAACATTTCGATGTTAAGATTGATGGTACCTTCCTTTTCGTCTCGGTATGTGGCTACGTGACGTATTCGGATACCCTGAACACGGACTCCGAGGTGACTTGGCTCCACCAGCGCCAGCACAGGTTTGGCTTCTGTATCTCCTCCAGACCTTTAGGTGTGTTAGTGTATATATCCAAACGATCTGCTAGTCTGCGAGATGTCTCCGGCATTGAAGGCTCTTGCACTTACTTCACTGATAACGACGCCACGAGAAATTTTGCAAACTCCCCGTACCTCTCCTTGAGAAGGTAGCTAGCCGATGCCGTTAGAGTAATGACAACATCCCAAGAGTTTGATGGACAGTGAATGTAGGTCTTTGATATGGCTAGCCTTCTCGAGCAGAACGTGATATCAAAACTGTCCGCATCCACTTGAATGACGAAGCCGTCGGTATTGCCGTCTTGCGGTTGGCACAAAATATCGTACTGCACACGGGATTTTCGCAACTTCCACCCACGACCCCTCCATTGCATTTTCGACAATTTGTTGGCATCTTCGGCAGTTGTCGAAAGGACTGTATGTTCCACTGCGCAGTCCGGATCCCACAGGTGCGAGTTGAGGTCTCTTAAGAGATACAATGGCTCGTAGCAAACTCCACTATTTACATCCGTTCCCCGGTTGATACTTGTTTCTGGGACGCCGGCCAAGGAAATCCTTGCAAACACGGCTGCAAGGGAAATGATACCACTCTCGGCTCTAGCCTTCTTAACGCCATTTACAAGGCGCTCCTCAATAACGCGACAAAACGACCGAAAGCTGTACCAGCTCTCCTCGGCATCCCGGCTAAGCCTAGGCCCTCTTTGCTCCCCGAGAAGGCCAACAGTCCGCGGTAGACTTTTACGCACCATACCTGCGCCGAGGAGTGAACTATGAGATGCGCTGTGCTCAACTTGGTTTGGATTGTGCGAGTCCACGTCTGTTTCAGTAGCGTCACCTTCCTGGAAAGTCGAGGATTTGATTGTGCTGTGCCCGACAGCAGCACCAAGCGACTTCGACCGCACCAGGTAGCTATTCGCTTTGTCATCTTTCTCCTGTAGCATCGAATTGTCCCTTTGGTCTTCCCGAGCTCGGCTAGGGTCCTTGCTACGCGTTTCGGACGAAGCCTTCTTAGCGATTCGGTTGGCTGGCAGAATGCGCAGTGTCATCGTAGTCTGTGCTGGACCCTTCTTCTTGGTGGAACTCTCTAGTTCAGGCCACTCCGAGTCTTGTTGATCGGTGCTCGTATTCCCCTTTGTAGTTTGCGCCGGAATTAGCGGGCTCTGTGTTCCAGCCTTAGCCAAGCGAGAAGCCCAGGTCCCTTGGTGCTTTCCACCTTCGACATCTTGCGGGGTTTGGGTCTTTGATTTGGGAAGCTTAAAGGCTGAAACCAACTTGTTAGCAATTATTACGCTATAGAGTTTATGTGGCATTTACAAACCATTGGGTGGTGGAGGGCCCCTTGCGGGCGCCCTTTGATTCATAGTGTTCCGGTACACTGGTTTGTCGTTGATTTCTTCCGATAGCTTCATCACTGGGTACATGCTCAAATTATCAGATGTCGAGTTATCTATACCTCCCAGCTGGTCATCGCTTGCATCCACACCGTCATCAATCAAGTCACTGTGTTCATGGTAACTGTTCAGACCAAGAGGCATGACGGTGTCGAGACGTAACTCTCCCAGCTCATCGAGATATCCGCCTCTACGGGTACACTTGACGTGTTGCTGCTGGACGCTAGAACGACCAAGGTCAACCAAAAGAGATTCTTCGGGTAGGCTTGTGTCTTGGTCGACTGGGGATTTGGGTCTGTGGGTTGTGGTTGCCTGGATGGGCCCATTGCATTGCAGCAATATATGCTCAAGTGACTTTGTTGACGTCTCCGGAACGACCTCGTGCTCATTCTGTTTGTGGGATAAAACCATCCCGAGTTTCTTCAAAAAGTCATCTGTGGCGTCAGATTGACCTTCGTGCTTTTCAAGAGTCTGGTCCCCCATTGCGGGGAACTCTTCTTGACCATCGAGTATGATATTCTCGCTTTGCAATTGGGAGGCTTCCCATTCTTGGTCACCGAATTCAACATCGTTAACCCATTGTGTAATGGCACCATCCTCTGCTGAGGGAAGCAGCGTCGAGTGGGATGGAGCTGTAGTGGCCCTGGTACTGTTGTCGACAGCGATGCATGAGTCCACAAGCTTGTCTATTGGAAGCGTGGTCTTGGGTTTGTAATCCCAAGTTGCAAAAGCGTGGAACTTGACTGCTGAGATAGCGACCAGACCAGAGTCTCGACCTTGGTAAGGGCCTTTCGATGCCACCCACTGATGTGTCCGAGGATTTCGAGCCCTGGGTGCAATTTTGACACTTTCGTAGAGGATCCGGTACTCCAATTCTCTTGCAAGTTTGTCCGGATGGATAATTGTTGTCTGAGCAAGTCCAATGTCTCGCAGTGGCCTAAATTCTAGTTTATCATCCTTTCCGCTCAAAGGAGCGATGAAATGACCGGGGGGCTGCAGCGGTTGCTTCTGGACATGGGGAAGAAGTTAGCTGGGAAAAAATTGATTAAGAGTCTTCTTTTGCAGGGGAGGAGAGGTAATGGCCGGAGTTGTCAAACCTTGTACTTCAATAGAGTCTGGAGTTTGCGGATGGCATCGTCGATTAGATCTTGTGAATCAGCTCCCAGGTAAACAACATGACCTCCAAGATTGCGGGAGATATGACACTTTGTCTGACGTTGAAAAATCTCCAATCCTTCATCATCGATACCCGGAAGGAGGTTTGAAATAGTTAGGCCGCGACTTTCACCTTGACTCTCGAGGTCTCTCCATATGCCCTTGTACTTGAGTGAATGAAGAAATTCAGGATACTGCCACGGAGCATAAGTTGATAAATCAACAGTTCTGTTTCCGACTTCGCCTTGGTACTCCGACCAAGAAATGACTCTCGGATTCTCTGCCGTGATGAGGAGGTCACCAGTGGCCGGGTCAATGATGAAGTCGTCAACTTCTTCAGATGTTATTTCGCGAAAGGTAGTTTCGAGAAACCCAACAATGGATGGTATCTCTGAGTCGGGGGCCAGGCACTGGAACCATGGCACAGTCGGGTCGTAGAGAATCTCGTAGTACTATACCAGGAGTATATCGTCAGTGGTATGATGCATTGACGGAGACTTGGAGTTGGGAATTGGATATCGGTGTATACAAACCGTGAGACCGCTAGATTGGAGCTTGGAAAACACAAACTCAACTCCACGAGGGAGAAGGGGTGGATTGCAACTGACATAGAATTCGGCCATCAAGGACGAGCACTAACTGCCAGCTGTCAATAAAGGGAAAGTGTACACTATCGGACAGTGAAAATATCTACTCCTAGAGTAAATGTCAAGATTCTGGAAATAAAAAAATAGAGGTAGTGGCAATAGACGATGTTGCCAGAAGGACGAAAGAGAAAATAGGGAAAGAGAAGGGTGATTTTATAGCACACCTAGTTTGGGGCATGCCTTTTCTAACATCACCTAGAGCGAAGAATATGTGGCAGGAAGGAAAAGAGGAAGGAGCGAGGGTAGGAAAAAGAGGAAAGGTAAAAAGAGGGCGTGATTTCCTAGCAGGGAAGGAGGAAATGCCGATTTCTGTTTGCTTTGTACTCAAAATTCGGCAGCCGCGTCGCTTGTAGTGGGAAAAGCACTTAGATCACAGCCATCTGATATTACAAACTTGATCAGGTTGCCCCCTCAGCCTTGATTCTGCTTAGAATATTCGACATAATTCCAGAACACTATTCTTCCATGGGGGATGTGCTTGAATGGCGCTGGCATATAAAACTTAAGTGTGGACTCCCTCAGATGAAAACCACCGAAAAACAGGCGTTCGACAAACCAAATTGTTACTGGAACCGCCGAGTGACATTTTTATTCTTGATTACAAGCCCATCTACATGCAAGCTCTCCAAAGAAATCGGTCACTGAGAAAAGTAGTATTCTGGACGGTCCTGTTCTAGCCGGCGGCGCTCTCTACATGACCCACGACAAAGACAAAAGGAAAAAAGAAGGAAAGTAAAATCCGCCCATGACAAACGGAGACCCATACCTGGACAGATTTGGCACAATAATCTTCCTTGGGATATATGTCTTTCGTGCATTATGCGCCCTAACACCCTTCCAATGACTGTAATTCAAGACAAGATGGTGATGCTCAGAGAGTCATCCCAATATCGAACAAGCCTGGATTTTGTCCTCCAAGGCTTCACCTGCCCCGTTTCACCCAATTTCGGCATGGCGGGTGAAAACAGGGAGCCGAGTCTTTGAGAAACAATGACAGGAAAACAAGACAGGTACAAATTGGTATCTACCTTCCCAACCCCAGTCTAGACGTTTGAGAAATGTCATTAAAAAGAAAAACGTGAAGAGAAAAGAAGATGGAGAAGATGGAAAAAAGGCTCCCAAGGTAGGGTTCCCTCGGCAAACAAGCGGCGAAACAATATCAAGAAGTGACGTATCGGGTGCCCAGTAGTCGGAGGCAAAGAAGTGGTCAAATGTGGCTTATTAGAGTTGAATGAGGTTGGTGTTGACAAAGAGGATCGCGAACTCGGGATTTCTTCTTTGCACAATGCAATTGATCGTATGAGTGCATTCGTACGTGTGTCAACCAAGAAATGTAGCTGATGGGGGATTTCGCGTGGAGGGGGGGGCGAGTTGGTTGGCATCAATTGGCTTAGAATGAACCTAATGGTGGCCAGAAGTCCAATTTGATATCTGGCAGAAGGGAGAGGTGAGAGATGACGAGAGTGGAGTGCCGAGAATGTATTGTGAGCAAATCATGGTACTCCTATAGCTATTGCGCATCTTTGACATTTTGCTTGACGTTGAGGGCCCATCGCAGCTTATTCAAGGCCTCCCTCGTTTCTTCTATGAGCCTTGTTTGCTCCTCTTCCCTTGCTTTGGCCGAGGTCTTGATGTCGCGAAGCTGGTCCTCCTGCTCTTTCTTGTAAGCTTCAAACTGTTGCTGAATCAAGGCCTTCTGGTGCTGGAGCATTTTGATGTTGCTGTCCTGTTGGTCACACAGGTCGCCCAAGGTAGTGATCTTTTCGTCGTCGCTTATTCGCTCTTGTGCGAGGGTTGTGATTTCGCTTCTGAGTTTGGCGACAGCACGCTTGACTTCCTCGCCTTGGTCCTTCCAGTGTGATGAGATGGCCATGTACCGGCCCTCCATCAGCTGTGCATATGCGCTGGCTTCTTCGACCCGATTTTTGGAATCGTGTCGTGTCTTTTCCATCTCATTTCGCCACGTACGTTCTCGCTCCAGAGCATCGGATGCCTTCTTTCGCTCCAACTCAATGGCGACTGTTAATGACTCAACCTGCCGCTCCTTGCGGGAAAGAAGGGTTTTGGTGACGCTAGCCTCAAGGAGTCGGCTCTCATAGTCGCTGATGAGGCGCTCCATCTTGTCCTCGGTTAACTTGGCGGATTGCCTCGACTCTTCAGCCCGCAGCCTCTCAATCTTGAGGTCTCGCTTCAAAGATTCATTGTCGCTGACAAGCTTATTGATAACGCGACCCGTCTTTCCTAGGCCGGCCTTGCCGATTGTGGAATCCCACGCCTGGGATGACGAAAGTTCGCCGGAAGGGGGATTGTCTGTTGGCGGTTCTGACGTAGGGAGCGTAGTTCTAGATAATGTATGCACGTCGAATGCGTGGTTGCGAGGGAGGGTCGGTAACTGGCGGTTCAGATCAAGAGGTGACATTTGTGTCTGTGGCCCGTCTTTTAACTTGACGGCTGGCGTGGTCTCGTCGTGACTGGCCATCGACTCGGCGCTCCCGGTGCTGCCAATGGAACTAGAAAAGGCCGAGTTCTTGGTTGCGGTTGACGGGGTATCGGAACTCGCGTCTGACGCGATGGCTTCGAGACTAGGTACCGTTCGAATGGTCGATACCATCCCCAGCTTACCGCTGGAAGGGGAGAAGTCGGGACGTTGGGGTTCGGTTGTCAATTTCCGGGTCGCAGTAGCAGACTTGTTCGATTTCATACTGTTGATTGCGCCCTGTGAGGTTGGAGCGAGAGTGCGACTGGCAAGACTACCATGAAGGGAGTCAATGTCAGTGGAGTCACCCAAACCGAATATCGGTTCTACATTCAGATGGCCAGTAGACAGATGTCAGTGTATGTCAAGATTTTTCGATTGGTTGAGCGGAAGGACGTAAGGACGCGGGTCTGGTGGTGGCATGGGAACATGCGGGGCCAGGAGTACGTGAGATTGGAAGCCGCCTAGCACAGAGGTTCCGCAGTATTTCTTGTTTCCATTATGATTCAGGTCTCAAACAATACTGACACCACCGACACTAATTCGCGAACACGAGAAGAATTTTGACAGGACGCTTAAATACGACAGAGCAGACACTTGGGGAAGGTGGCGCAGGAGGGTGCTTAGGGGGCCAATTAATACATACCAGACGGGGTGTCTTGGTGAATTGAGAAACCAGGCGTCGACTTGGATGTTTGAATTCGAGGCTGTGGTTTAACAAGGCGCTTGGGCATCTCTTTCGAGTCCCATTCAAGGAAAGAGCAGCAAGTCAGGAAGCTGAGTGTCGTTTTTCCGCCCTATCCCGAGCAATAGCAG
Source organism: Graphium sp. VPRI43844 (assembly GCA_019925285.1). Taxonomy (NCBI): domain Eukaryota; kingdom Fungi; phylum Ascomycota; class Sordariomycetes; order Microascales; family Graphiaceae; genus Graphium; species Graphium sp. VPRI43844. The sequence goes on from JADHKT010000074.1 coordinate 85,931, forward strand.
CGGAGTTCGAGATTGGGATTTGCGTTATGAATTGGCAGCTCAATTAAAAATGGGGGATTGCTCGATGGCCGGTATCACGCTACGTTTGCTTTCGTGTGCGGAGGATTAACTTGGAGCGATCAGCAGGGAGGCCAGACGATGCGACAAGATCGACGAGGCGACTCTATGAGAAGACTTTGTTTTGCTGCTGGCCGTTTTGTTGGTTCAGCAGCCAGCAACGGATCAGGACGATAAAAGAAGACTAAGAAGATGAACAAAGGGAGTAGCGAGTATTTGTACGAATTGGGGGTGGTAAGAGCCAGCCACTCGGAACAAAACGAGGAGGACGAGGACGATGAGGAGGATGAGGAGGATATTTGTGTAATGAAAACAAAGAGATACAACATTGCAGAAAAGAAATATTCTGAAGTTGGAGAAGAACGAACGAACCGTGCAGGCCCGGGGGTAAATGGACAGGAAAACAATGCCTGTATTCCATACGAAGTAGTACTATGAGTAGCTTAGGTATTGAGTACTCACTCGTGCGTTAAGTACTCCACTGTACTTTTCTTCCGTTCACTACGGAGTATTAAGAGTAGTACTATTATTACGGAGTGCTTCTAACCTAACATCCAGTAGCTCGTTTTTTTTTTTCGCTATGCAGAAGCCCTGTAGACACTTTTGCAAATAAACCACAGAAGGAGATATCCTCTAGTAGGAGCCTGGCTGGTCTGGCCTAGCTTCACCTGTGATGTTCAAAAGCGACATCCAGTATTCATATCCTGCTCGTATTCTTGTACCTATTGTCACGAGGTATTAATACTAGAACTAGAAATCAAAACACCAGCATATGTCATAACAGGGGTTGTTCGATTGGTAAATAAATAATAATACGGAGTACAGGGCTCTTACACTCATCCTTGTTCAAGGCATTAGTTTAGATTCTCCCACCGCCAGCTGAGTCCAGGTTTCCTCCAGTTGACCGGCCAAAAGAAAACGATACAAGAAAATACACACAGCTCGCACACGTTATTACGTAGGGGGTCCAGCCCGGGGCCAGGCACGCGTGCCTTACGCTTGTGGCTGGCCAGGCCACTAATACCTCCGTCCGGCATACGCCAGCCCGTTGCCCGGACACTACCATCGCACTAATGAATTCTTCCCCTCTATTTTGCTTTATCAAAAGGAAGTCATTCGACCAAGTAATAACCCCGCCACAGGATACAAGTAAACTACAAACGAGGAAGAAGAAAACATCAAATCCACGCACAAAATGGCCAATCGCCAAACACTCTCAGGGCACAAAAAGTTATGGAACAAGATGAAAGGGTTTTCATGTGCATAATGTAAGACAGGATGTGGGCACTCAGACAGCTCCCAGACAACTCACACGTAAAATGTCTGCAGGACATTGACTCCACACGAAACCACTCTTTGTAACCACATCTTTGGAGAGGAAATTGATCCATCAGTACGGAGTACGGAGCCGTATTGCACTTCCTTAACGTCTCCTTTAGATATCCTGAAGTTGAAAAAGTAAAGGGTCATGCTATTCCGGTAAATATCCCCTTTCTCGGCTCTAGTCTTCCTTCGCATTTGAATAGGACGTCCCATATCTACTCTGTACTACTTGTACTTAGACCGCACGGATGGGTGGTGAGATCGTACCATCAAGCTGAAGAAATTGGAACCTCGAGGAACCGAACCCCTTTTGGTTATAATACTCCGTAATACTTGGATCCAGTATCCTTGTTCTCTCTGCAATTTACCCACCTTAAGAAGGGTTCCTTTCTTGATTCCATCTGTTGGCGTCTGTCGAATCTGTCAAAATCTGAGGGTTCATCATTCCTAGCCCCTTGACAAGACCCACACACAAATCCACATCGGGGTAAATTGGTATGTACAAGTAACCTAGTACACATGTGGCTAATGAGACCCGCGACGCGTCGACTTGTCAAGAAGAACAACATGGGAATTTGACTTGTTGTGTCTCGGGTCTATTTACAAGTCACCTTGGGAAAAAAAAAAAAGGAATGTCAGCCAGTTGTGGTAAAACAATGCTCTGGTTTACTTGTAGTTTGAACTGGGTCCTGATTGACTGGCGACAACGAGTACGCCGAAAGAATCGTATTTTCCCATCGTGGAACCGTAGAAAAGAATACACTCGATGTCTAGGTATCGAGAAAACAATAGGATCGAACCCAATATGCCTCAAAGAACAGTCCCAACCCGATGGAGGCAAGGAAGTAAGAAAGTACACGGAACCGCGAGTTCCCACCAAAACAAAAACACCATACACCGAAATGCCCCGCCCTCCCAAATAGAATAGATTCGTTGCCATACCGAACATGTCAAGAGAACACATTATTGTCAGACCTCTCGCAAGCCAGCCCAGTACTCGTTAACGGAGCGTCACGCGGCTGCTGTGGCTATGCTGGCGTTGTCACCCGCAGAAGCATCGGCTGTTCGAGTTGCTTCAGCGAACCATTCTGGTCTATATTTGGCCAGATACTTTCCAGCCATCGCTCGCGACTCCTCGACTGCAAGATGGCAATGTTAGTATGATAATGGTAGAGAGAAACAGAACGTTCGGGAGGCAGGTAGTGTCGGGAACGTACATTCAGTCCAAATATCTTGCACCGTATCCAAAGCCTGCTCTCGAACCGGCGGTTTCATCATGACCAAATACAAAAGACTGGTCAATGCGAGCTGTACCACAGTGGGGTCACGGCACATCTGCTTGATACGGGAGAGCATTTCGGGCCCAAGCTCAGGGATCTCACTTAAGAATCGTGTCAAAATCTTGTCTTGGGGGCTCAAGTACGGGAGAAAGCCGTCGAGGAGCTTCAGTGCCCATTTTTCGTAATGGGCTGGCGGGTTTGCCGACACCTTCGCTTGGATTTTGTCACTATACCACTCTTCACAAAGCCAGGACACAGCCACGTCGATGCGTTTCCGGAAATCTTCGAGAATGTAGGCAAAGAGCATCTCTCGAATATAATCCGAAACAGATGGCGAAGTATGCGAGCTAGAGTCTCCCTCATTCTTGACTGATACGTCCTCGAGACCTAGCCGCGCTCGGGTTGCAACTCGGATAAGAATGGTGACCCATGAATCTCTGTCACGATTATTTGCAGCAAACCGATTGAAACCAAGTCTTTGCTTCTTCGCCGTCGGATCGTCTAGGCTCTTCATGTAGTCGAAAACTTGGGTGACTGCGAGCTTTCCTGAACCGATGGCAACTTCGGTAGTCAAGGGTGGCGGCGTCTGAAGTCGGAAGGCCTCTAGAGGTAAGACTGCATCTACCTTGGACAAATCGGCTGGTGAGCTGTCCAGTTTATTTAGAATCTGTTCAGTATCTTCTGCAGCAAAGAAGTCAGGCTCATAGTCATCGTCATCTTCTTCTACACCAAGAGGAGCCGTGTTCGGATTCAGCGCTGGGGGTGTCGCAGAGGCCATGGTTGCAAGACGACTACGAACGGCCTATTATTTTTGTCAGTGCTACCCAAAACATTCACGTTCCCCGTGCGGAATAAAATCTTACCTCGATTGCGCGTGTGAGGGCCTGGTTGTCCACTCCAACAAGTGTCGATACATTGATCCTCGAAATTAATTGCAGGGGAAACTTAGATATGTTAAACGAGTTCAACCCCTCAGCAGCTGTCAACGTGAAGACTTCGCCAAGTGTATGAGGGCCGGGTGCGAGAGGAGGAATTGGCTGTTGCTGGACAGGGGCTGGCGCCTGCTGGACAAGACGTTGGCGTTTAGCTTCGGACATGTCCTGGCCCTGTGATTCAAGGAGTCGCTTTCTCGAAGCATCGTCATTCAACTCCGCCTTGGCTCGCATAAGACGCTCAATCTGTTGATGGATTTTTGGTGCTAGAGGGTTGTGAGGGTCCCTGCAGTGCGATAGTGAGCATTTTCAAACTTTGACATCTCTGTATTCTGTTTGGTGATCAAAAAACCAACCTTTTGGAAAGATGGATTAAAAACATGCGCGTCGTCTTCTCCATCGATTTCACAGCAATTCGGTCGCGAGGCGTCATACTGCTAGAGGCAAGCAGTTGTAGTGGGTTAAAGTTAAGGACAGCAGTGACAATCCTGTTAGAGGTCTCTGGGCGAGCCCGAACAAGAATAGAGAGAGTATTAAGCGTGGCATTGACGAGAAGAGGGTCACTAGTAGTGGTAAATTGTTAGAAGGTAGAACTACGACTGCGGTAAGCAGTAAATCTATAACGACGAACCTAGCATTGTCTTGAAGAACGCCAAGTATTCGATCTAGAAGACCATGAGCCTCCGCTTCTAATATTCTAGGATCAAGAACTTGGTGATTTGGAGGAACACGATCGAGAGAAACATCCAGAGTGTTGATCCTCTATCAGGCAAGAAGTTAGTCTCGTTCGTCATGTACAAGAACACTCCATGTTGCGTACCCTGGGTTCGGTTCCTGCTGCTGACGTTTGCGCAAGCACAACACGCTGAGCAAATTTGATGCAGCAGATCTTGAGAGATGGTGGTGAGTTGTCCCATATTTGTAGAATCTTTGATTTTATATTCATCATTCGATCCCAGGTAATTGCGTCGTATGCGTTCGAGATTCTATCCACCTTCTGGTCAGTACATTGGAAGCCCGCAATATTCTCGCAAGGCCAAGCGCAAACCTGTACGAGGAACTGGCGATGAAAATAATACTCACATCCACTGTAGAGCAATAGGATATATACTGGCAGCAGTCTGGATCACGCTTCGCAACACCTCGAGATCTTCATGTGGATTCTCTAAACTTGTTTCGAGGACATCAAGAACAAAAGGCTGCATAGTCTCCTTCTCCCTGGCCGGAAGTGCTGGTGTCGCAAATGCTTCGGAAAGAAACTCGGCCCCCCATCGTCGCAACTCCAACCGAGAAGTTGGTGAAATTATCGGCAGGATTCCCTTGACCACAGCTGGATAATATTTCACATCTCCGAGAACGAGCTTTCGGGCATCATTCAGTTGTCTGAGCTGATCCGGTACGGAGAGAGCACTCGTCATAGTGACTTGGGTGATGTCTAATTCCTATCGAGTTGGAGAGGGTCCGGGAAAAAGCTGTGCAAAAAAAGGCGACAGGTCGATTGAACCAGGAGATGGCGGGGATACAATGAGATAGAGCGTCAGGCCATGAATCTAGCTACGCAGTCTGAAGATTCGGAGGGGAATTCATCGAGGTCTTATTGGCAGGAGATTTTCGTAGATGGCCTTCCTAATATACGATTGAGGAAGATATGTTGCTGGGTGATGCGCCACGTGCTTCGAACAGAGAACAAGCTCAATCAAACGGCACCCATGCCAGTTTTATTTCCTTCCAGAATGTGCAAAGGAATCAACAAAGCAGATGGATAATACGTGAAGCATATGTATGGGAGACAGCGTTGGAAACCAGTAGCGTTGTTGGATGAAATTCTTTTGGGTGTTTGGGTGGAATTGGACTGACGCGCAAAAAAGGTTGCGATTTTGATGTTCTCATCGATCAATGGGTACAATAATGGCCAGGGATGCATGCAAAACTTCAGTAAATGCACTGAGAAGTCCTAAGCATACTTGTAGAGGAGTCGTACCTAGGTACCAAGCTACTGAGTAGCTCGAGACTGTGATGTACTCCATATTTTGAGGCTTACATAACCCTCGATAGAACTTTGGAAAACCTCCATTGTCCAACTTACGATCAGGCGTCATAATTTCAGTCTCCCAATGTGTTGTTGAAGATAAATCTCTTAAACTGAGTCAAGAATGGCCGGGTACGATTCACACCTCTCCTATAGACCTGAATATTCAATGTCGCTTGAATATTGTATTTTCTAACCCCATCATAGCCTACCGCGCTCGACGTACTACGACCGCAAGTACCGACAAGGACCTGCCCTCATCCGGGCTAGAAAACCTTACTTGGTTCGCAATGCAGTCACAGGCTTGGGGCTTACATGTGTAGTCGCCGGTGTCTGTGAGTTTTATATCTCTACCCTCTTCAGCAAAAGCGCTTGACTCACATTGGGATACACAGACTGGTACACACTACGGGCTGTTGGCCAAGACGAATTCGATGATGTTATTGTTCCTGATGCGCCCGTCCAAAGACACGAACCGAAAGCTTGAAATCGATACGAGACGTCTGAAAGCGAATGAAAACAAACCCAGCCTGTTTGGAGCAGTGCAATCCTAGCAATATCCCACTCTGGAGGAATGAAACCACTGTGGCCATAGGCTACAGCGAGTTGAGTCAACTGTTCCCAATTTGTAAAATAGCAAAATCACTATTTAGTGCATGTATACTCTTGTGTATATATATTGAGAATCACAACTATATCATTATTGGTCCCTGAAACCGCATTTTGCTTACCAGATCCATAAGAGCTTTCATCACGTGAATACCTCAACATGTGGATAGAAGCAACGTTGAACGAAATATCAGTCGCCCAACCCATGTAAATCCCGAGACCACATACCGGCGCCTATACAAAGCCATTCATTGGGCTACCAAAGAAGAAGAAAGAAAAAAAAGGAGGGTGAGGGAATCTCGAGAAAACCGTCCCACCTTCAAGTAAACTGTATCGAGCTCCGAACCGTACTGTTTAAGCCATGACTGAGTTCGCAGCCAAGCCCCAGAAATGTAGAACGCGCTAATTGTGGGAAGCCAAAAGGGAAGAAATGTCACGCAGGGATGACAATATAAACCGAAAAGAAAAAAAGCCAGATCATGGGGAATGGAGGCGCCTCTCCCCATAATTAAGAAGCCAAATGCTCCATCTATTTATGGGTGCTCAATGAGGCGGCTCCACGGCCTATGCTGAGATCATCAGGAATAGTCCACGCCGACAGAGCTGGAGATCGTTTATAAAGTTGCGCTGCCGATGGCGGCACCGGGTTCCCTGGAGGTCGAGATCCATCAAAGACAACAGGTCTGAGAAGATTCTGGTGATTTGGGTGATTTGGGTTCGCCCATGGTGTGTTCTGGATAAATTGTTCACCAGCTGAGTCGAGTGCATTTGGCAGTGCAGTCTGTCTTGTGGCTGAGTACTGTCGTTGATGACGGGCAATCTTCATATTTGTGTGAGTACGGGGAATAAATGGAGAATGGCAACTCAAGTAATGGGTGCTCACCTTGATGGCCTCCAAGTCATCCTCAATCTCCGTTGGGGAGGCCCCTTTCATGGCCGGCACCGAAGGGAAACCAACATGTTTTGCAATGCCCGAGAGAATCGAGACTTCAGTATTGTAGGCAACGGCATTCCTTGTCCTTTGCGCAGGGTCGGACGGAAGTAGCAGGGCATAGTCTTGGACACTGTGCGCGCTACGGCGAGCAGCCTGGGTCTCGTACCAGTCCTTATCAAGGTCTGACAGGACTGCTTCTCGCTTCTCCCTTATACCTTGATAGAATTGTGCCCAAATCTGGGCTTTACGGGCAACGGAAAGCCTCTCGTGCGCCTGCATGACATATTCGTGCTCTTTGTTGATTTGCTTAAGCCTCTCTTCGTATCGATCGTCGACGCATCGTTTCATATTGAGGTATTCGGGATGCCACGGCACTTCGGCAAGTAGCGACTCCTCTTCTCGTTCCAATCGATCGAGCCGCTCCTTGTAAAGTCTATGGACACCAAGTTAGCAATTGGCTACCGAGATTTAGCGGGTACCAAGGCTCTGATTGTCAAGTCCGCTGCTGTTGCGACGTACCTGTCTCTGAAGACAACGAAGCGTTCTTCTATGCAGCTCCATTCTTCCATGGCGAGCCGTTTCTTTTCAACTACAGTGAAGAAAGATATGTTAGCAGCTGATTGAGCCCACGATATGTCAGACGTCTGGGCCCCTTACGTTCTTCGTCGTCCTTCCCCGCTGTGTCTGGCTCCTCCTCATCCTCTGCAGTGTGGTCATCTGTTTTTTGTCCTGCATCGTCTTCGGTTCCTGGCTCATGTTCTCCATCTTCAGTTGCATTTGCATCGAGATGTTTTCTTCTGCTCCCATTCCTTGTGACCTTTTTAGGCACTGGGGTTTGTCGCGGTGGGTCATCATTTTCCGGAGAGGAGCCAGCCGGCCCAGTTCCTTTGCTCGCCTTTGGACTGGATTCTTTCTTGTCGCTGTCCGAGGCGGACTTCTTGGCATTGGTATTACTTTCGGTAGGCTTTCGAGGAATCTCGGTGTCTTTAGTAGTTGCACTAGCAGAGCCGGGCCGCTTTCGGAGAGGCTGCTCAGAGTCGGATCGTTCAGTTACGGGCGAGCGCTTGCGTTTCCTCCTCTCAGTTGATCTCTTGGAGGAGTCCGAGGGTGAAATATCTCTGGAAGCAAGGGGCCTTGTCGGGGATTCGTCTTCGTGATGAGGGACTTCTTCGTCGGAGAGGGGAGAGTCATCGGCAGCGTCAAGAGCAGCATCGAACGGTTTCGAACTCGACTTCTTGGTGGGCGTGCGCTCGGAAATTGTGGGTTCATTATTAAACTTCTCGAGAAGCACGTCTTTGTGGCGTGGGTTCTGCGGAGTGTCAAAGAGCCGCTCAGTCTCGGCCTCGGTGTCATTTGCGTCTGACAAATTGCTGTCGGAATCGGAGGCATCGTGGCGGGAAAGCTGGTTCTGTAATGTAATTCCGTCTGGATCATCAGGGTCTCCGTCTTTGTCCTCGACCTCGCTCAGAGGACTGGACATGGTACTGTCCTCGGCGTCGGCGGTGGCCATCGGGGGTGAAAGGCTAAGCCGCGACGAGGCAGCCGCCATGTTCGAATTTGCGCGTTGAGGGGAGAGAGGCTTCCTGGGTGGGCGAATCGTCAAAACAAGTAATGAAAATAAAATAAGAATATACGGGCACAGTCGTAAACAAGAGCCACGAGTTTCGAGGCAGAAGTCTGTATGTTCAATATCGTGGGGAGGGGGAGTAACTGGGAGGAGTTGGAATACTAGAGGGAAGCAAATCGGCAGGGCTTCGCTCAAGAGGACTGTACTGTAGGTACCTTGTACCAGTTGTGGAGAGAGGACAACCCCTTGGTTGCTGATTGGTCAGTTTCCAGTTGGCGCAACGAGGCTACGGAGTGATCCGTACTTGTACTCCGTACACATGAAGTAGTCAAGTAGTCAAGTAGCAAAATCTCAGTGAAAGTGCAGTTTGTTAGCTTAATACCCTGTTCATAACTTGGTAGTCGCTAAATTTACAATCCTGAGGCTACTGGAAGCTGGCAAAACGTCACTACCACATCTGGGCATTGCCAACCTTGAGGATCTACTCCCGTATTTTTTTTCATACATTCATTCAAAAATAATTTGCTCTGAAGGGGTCCAAAAGCAATTATTTTGAATTACATTAATTTGCTCACGGACAGAAAATAAAATCAAAGTAATAAGTTGCGTGTCAATTTGAACGATGTACTTGTATTAAATCGTAATGCTTCTCCCACTCACTGGGGAAACCCGATAAGACACCGATAAGGATGGTGGGGAACATCAAGCCAAAAAAAAAAAAAAAAAGATTCGTTCTGAGCGACCATTTCAACAACAGACAATTGTTCCTTTTATTTGGCGATTGGAGTCCGGAAAATATTACTATACAAGTCCAAATTGTATGAGGAGGGAAGAAACTCTTTAGTTTCTGCACACCATTGTACTTGATTGCTCGTTAAAAGGCAGAACACAATGGGTGCTGGGTACGATTGCCTCCATCTAGTATGCAAGATGTTTCAAAACAAATATTAACTCGTTCTACCATATAGATCCTTTGCGCTAGCCGCGTCTTCGAAGGCCATCGATTCGGGCTTGGCTGCTTTGTTCAGTAATAGTGTACGTATAACTTGAACGAACAAACGGGCAGGACCTGGAAATATTAACAAGGGTTCGCAACGACAGGCCGGTCCTCTCAAGAAGCCAGAGAAGCAACAATATAACAAGGAAAGCAACGAGTCCGCAGAAGAGGATATTTCAGAGGATGAGACGGAAGATGTCGAGGCCGAAGAGGAGGATTCCGAAGAGAGTTCCGACAATGTAGAACCCCAAAACAGCGTCCCGATTACACACGATCTTGAACTTCCGAATACAAAAAGCGAGAAGAAGCGAAAACGAAAAAGCCAGGACGATGATCTAGAGGACCGATATCTCCGCGCATTAGTGGGCTCAGATGAGACTACCCAGAAGAAGAAACAGAAGCGAACATCGGAGGCCAATGTCCCTTCAAATGGACCAGACGTCGAGAAGATGGAGGACAGCAAAGATAAGGCCGAGGAAGATGGCGAGGACTCGGGCGATGAGGATCGTGTCATTGTCCACGAATCATTGACAGCCGATGCAGATAGCAAGGCGTCCGAGGTTGAAAAGGCCTCCCGGACCGTATTCCTGTCCAACGTCGCCGTCGAGGCCATCTCCAACAAGGCGGCAAAGAAGACACTTTTGGCGCACCTCTCTGAAGGGCTCGATAAGTCAGCGACCCCTCCAGAGAAGATTGAGTCCATTCGATTCCGATCAGTCGCCTTCTCCGACGTCTCCCTTCCAAAGCGAGCAGCCTTCATCACGAAGTCGCTCATGGACGCAACGACGAAATCCACCAATGCATATGTTGTGTTCTCCACTAATGCCGCTGCCAGAAAGGTAGTTAAGACCCTCAATGGCACCGAAGTTCTCGGCAGGCATATCCGCGTCGACAGTGTCGCCCACCCCAGCCCAACAGACCACAGACGGTGTGTCTTCGTTGGCAACCTGGGCTTCATGGACGACGAGACCGTTCTCTCAAAGGACTCCGAGGGTAATAGCAAAGAGTCAAAGCGCAACAAAGTCCCATCCGACGTGGAAGAAGGTCTCTGGCGCACATTTGGAAAAGACGGCAGGACAGTTGAAAACGTCCGAGTTGTACGGGATCCCAAGACACGTGTAGGCAAAGGAATCGCCTACGTTCAATTCTACGTAAGCCGTTAAACCCCAATCCTCCACATATCCCCCTGCTCAACAAACTGAACTAACGATCTTGTACCAGGATCCCAATGATGTGGAATCAGCCCTACTTCTAAACGGAAAGAAATTCCCCCCGATGCTCCCCAGGCCTCTCCGTGTAACCCGAGCCAAAGACCCCCGGAAAACAACCAAAGCAGTCTTCAAAGCCCGTGCCAAGACCGCCACCGCCACCGCCAACGCAGCAAAGTCCACCGGCACGGCATACCAACCCAAGGCCACCGCAGCTGAGCAGTCGCTCGCCGGCCGCGCCAGCAAACTCCTTGGCCGCGCGGGTGCCTCAAAGCAGCGTCCCCTACCGACCGCCCGCGGCGGGGCCGGCCCGAACACCAACGACGCCGGCGCCAAGCTGGCCAAGACCATTCAGAGCCCCGAGAGTATCGTTCTCGAGGGTCGACGTGCTTCGTCTAGGGACACGATCCCCGGAAAGAAGACCAAGGGCGGCAAAGGAAAGGGGAAGTCGGGTGGAAAGAGAAGATCGTTTGGGCCAAAGCATTAAAAAACAAAATAGGTGACGAGTAAAGTTGTGGCTGTCAATGCTTGGCTTTTTTTTTTTGTGCGCTGGGAGAGCCATCCTCGGCGAGCTGGGAGTTTAACAATAGCGGCATTTTGCATCCAAGATCCAAACACACAAAGTCTCGGGACTGCCCGTGGAATTCTATTTTTAGTGCAAACAAGGTTGAACTATTAAAGTTTCGAAGACTATATTAACTATTGCACTAATAAAGTTGCTAACGATCTGCTGTTTGGATATTCTAGTAGTACATGCCATGAGAATAGACCACCGACTAATTCTCTTTTGGGGGAAAGGGGGACAACGAATAAACCGATTTTCTCAAAAATATAAATCATATGCTGGATTACCCCCCTTGACAACAAGCTCACAAAGAGAAAAGAGACTGGGTAGGAAAAAAAAAACCTTGGATATACGGTTACATGAATACAAGAGCCCCTCGGTCCGCCTTTAATTTTTGAAAGCCCCTCAAGAAAACAGAAGAACGGGAAACTAAAAAGAAAAAGAAAGGGGGGTAAAGTATTAACCGCGGGTCAGGATGGGAAAAGCAATCATCGTGTAGGAGTAAGTAAGGAGGTAGGGTGGTTGGAAAGCCTGTTAGTAGAAGTTCAAATGAGAGCATCATATCATGGCCACCATTTCATGGCCTTGTAACTCTCAATCACTTCTTCTAAAAGCTCTTTTGTCACGGCCGGTCGCTCGTATTGGAAACCAACCACTTTTTCGAGACGACTGCCGTTCATGCTTAGGTCCGTATCCTTGAGCAGTTCTTTCTCCATGAAGGGCGTGAGGGGCCCGGGTCGTGTGATGCCTGCCTCCTCGAGCAGTTCAGCCCAGGGACCTAGGAGCTCTTCGTTTACGTCATCGACAACACTGTCCATGTTGAGGCGGGCGAAAGTGCTGACCAGTTGGCCCTGGAACCCTGTCTTGATATGGAATATTTCACCAATCAAACTGGCCATAGTACCTTGGGTGGTCACCCCCTTGTCAACAACATTGAATATCGGCACGGTCCCCATGGCCGAGGCGTCCCAGTTGGCCTTGCCGGCATCGTACCAAGTTGCAACAGCCCAAAGAGCGCGGGTCACGTCGTGGATATGTGCTGTGTTGGTCCGCAGATCCTTCGTCCAAAGCCACTTCATTTCCTCTTCGAGGTGCTGATAGACACGTGCCATGCATAGTGCCGTAGCCACCCATTGAGATGCATATGGTCCGTACACGTGAGGAAGACGAACAATGACGAGGTTGAGGCTGAAATCGGTTCATTAGCGTAACTTTTCCAGACCCGCTCGGAGAAGAGGAGAAGAGAAAAAATCGAGGGATTTGTTAGGGGGGATCTGGAAAGATAGCATGCTCGGAACCTACCCGGGTATCTTTGAAAGCTCTTGTTCGGCTTGCAACTTGAACGTAGCAATTTTGCTCCACGGCTTCAACTTGTCGGATTCGACACTCGGTTGGGAGTCGGACTTGTAGACCATTCCTGTGCTGAGCTCAACAAATACCTTGACTTTTCGTCTTGCGGCCTCTTTACCGAGGGTAGTCGACAGTGCGAGCGAGCGAAGCTTGTAGACTTCATCTTCTTGGGAATATCTTGTCTCTCCACCACAATTAAATACGTAATCCCACTCCTTGCCGTCCGGCCGATCGAAGACTCTGGCAAGGGCTTCTACATATTCAGGAACATACAAAGTTAGCTAGGAGCAAAGCAACGAAGACAAGAAGAGGACAGGATCGATGCTCGATGCTCGATGCCAGTCAGAGTAAGAAAAAAAGGGGAATGTGGGGACTTGCGTTCTCTGCTTGCGTCGGCTTGGAGAAACTTTGAACCAGCGCACGCCTCTTGAAACTCGGGGGCAAGCCAGGCGAGCTGGGGGAGAACCTTATCAACGACACGGACTTCGGAAGCTAGGCTGTTTTCGTGGATGTGGCGGGCAAGGAATCGGCCAATGTAGCCTAGACCTCCAACGATCAAGACCGATGGCTTGTCGGCCATAATGTGGTTCGATTTCGGGGCGCACGAGTATGATCCAACGAAACAACCAGTCGCCGACCGTCACTAGAATCGTCTACTATGTTCGGACACGCGCACCGAGAAGTCAAGTTCGAAGACAACAAAGAGTAAGGGTGGTATTCGAGGGTTAGTTAACGGCGAAACAGGGCGCCTTTGGACGATGCCGAGGTAACTTTAAGAGTCGGTTTCAAGCAGTTCGATCTCTGGGTTGGAGCAGAAAAGTATAGGGGACAATGGTTTATTCCCACCTCCTTAGTTGGAGGTATAAGCTCTTAGGAGAGGGAGGAGGGTAAGGGGAGATGGTGAGGAGGATGCTCCAGACATGGAATGAGTTGAGAGCAAAGGGCTGAGCGCACGTCCAGTAGGAGGGGCAAGCTCCGTAATAATGTATTTATATCTGTACCTTGTACGCTCTGTTCATCGCATTGCTCCTGAGAGGTGAGAGGGGGAATTATAAAGGAGGGGGGGGGCAGCATATTAATTGGATAGTGGGGTTGTTTGAAAGACTGGGGGTGACAAACGTCAAGCGTGGACCGAAAGCCAAGCCTCAAGTCATTCGAAGAGAAAGGGGAGAGAGAAGAGGGGCGGACAAGAGAGGGGCTGTTGTGAAATGGGCCAGGGTACCTTGTGGTCACTCCACCCACGATAATACGGGAGTACGGAGTAGAAGGAGCAAAACAAAGAGAGGAATGAAAACCCTAAAATTACACCTATTTACCTAGGTCCAGAGAAGATTATGCATGGCTTGTACGAGAATCCAACTTGAGTACTCTTTATAGCCTGGTCGTTTTTTTTTTCAGGATCTTACCTGCACAGTTAAGGACTCGCCTACAAGTAGAACAACATGCCTTTGTCCTTGTGGTGGAGTGCAGCGTGTAAAAAAAGTACGGAGTATTAGTTTAGTGCTCCGTTAGTGCCCATGGTACCTACAATAGTGTGCTATGATGCTGTAAACTACAAGTCCAAGTAGAAAGAAATCCTGCTTTGAGCTTGCGGCATGAACTGAACCAACGGAACAATACAATACTCCGTACGGATACTACAGGTAACAATATATGGTGACAGTGAAGTTACTAGTTGGATGCACTAGAAGGGCGGGCTGTTCTGGGGCAATCCGCTTAGTGCATTGGTGTGCATTGGTAGCGTCCATGGTGCCCCATAATGTTCTCTGTTCCTGGCATATTTGACGACTGTCAAGAACAAACCCATCCCTTCTTTTTCTCGCCTAAAGTTACGACCCCTCCCTGACATGACCAACCCATGACCCCCTGACATGAATGCAGTGATGCGAACTGCTATTTTAAATGAGCCGAGACCAGGGGGTTACGCAAACGCACAGATGTGGATTAACACCCATCATACTAGTTTACGTAGGGAGGGGAGGGAAGCAGGAAGAAAAAGTCAGGGTCCAGCGCATGGTCCATCGCATGGAGGTCCATCCATCGCATGGTCTGGTCCATCCATAATCGGGGAGGAGTCACTGTCACTTGGCTGTAGCCCAGGGATTGTGGTGGTAGGGTAGCCATGGGAGGGCTTACCAGCCCTTTTCGTGCACAGCCCATGCTACCATTCCGAGTGGATAACAGTGGTGAGATCAGTGGTTTGGTTTGCTCCGTCTTGTTACTGGACTGCAGGGTTAATCCAGACGATCTTGAAGGTGTCTGGTAAGTGGCAGGGCCGTTGGCGGCAGTGCCTTGAGGAGAGAGGAGAGGAGGGCCTTTGGATGGGATCGAAAGGGGCGGCGTGTGGTGATCAAAAACCCAGGTTCGTAGGTCGGGCTCTTCATTCACCCTTGTCCTGTCCATCCTCCCCCCCGCAGCTTTGCTCTAAGCTATTGGCTATACGTATTAATCCACCCCTCCATCAAGTAGCTTTCGGGCTATGAAGTCCCCCCTCTTCCCAACAGAGATTCTATCCTCTATCCCTTGTCCCTCGATCATACTCCGTATTACAGGAAACGAGCTAGCCGGGAGAGGGAGAGACCAGCTGGATCCTCGTGGATGGATGGGCGGGAGGATCCACGGAACACGAGCGCAAAAACCACCCATAATCTTATTGTCAGGGGCCGGGTCGGGGAGGACCGTCATTCTACCAACTACTATCTACTACTACAAGTAGTTTAACTCCTACCACCACATCCATTAAAATCGTGCAGACGCACGGACACACACACTCACGCATAATCGCGATTTGGATGGCAGGATTTTCTCGTCCTTCCTGGCCTTACACCGTAGTCTTGATACGCCGACCAAGACTGCTCCCTACACCACCAATAGTCTGCAAGGGACACGGAGTATTCAAAAAATCTAAATCAGGGAACACAACGAGTAACCCCGGGATTTATTGGCTTGGCACCATTGATAGGCAAAGAAGGTGGGTTCCTCAACTCGTCGTTCAAATCGATTCCCGCTGCCATACTGCTCAAACTTTGGAATCAGGAGAAGTATGTGCTTAGAAGTCGTCTGCTTCTCACGTTCAGGGTTACGGTTCTGTTGCTTTCTTCTCGCCCCTCTACTCCGTACAAATCCATGAGACCGACTTTTCATTTCGCCAGGACCCTTAGCATCGGGGTCTAGTTGAAACTAAAGACGCTAGTTGGGCACGATCCGACCAACCTGCGCGGAGACCTACTACGGGCGTCGGCTTCAGGGAAGAGGATAGTCCTGTGAGGAGCAGAACTCTCGAAATTGGGAGCAATGGGCGCAACGGGCGCAACGGGCGCAACCAATGAGCTCTCCCCCCATCATCATCTCCCTCCGCTTGCCTATCTACTCCGTATTGAAATGGAAGGCTGGCTGGCTGGCTGGCCAGGCCATGCCACCCTCTTACCCGCTGGACGGGATGTCGTATCTCAGCTTGGACCCCAGCGGACTGGTCTGTGCAACGGCATGCCATGCTGTTACATCCCGCCGTAATTTAGACCAAGCAAAGTGGTATTATGTGCCACGAAAAACGCCAACCGTCATACGAATGCACATTACAAGAATGATAGTGCCAAGGGGGGGGGGGGCTCCTGTGCGACGCGTTCTTCACAGAAGTACTACTAGTCTAACATGATCTTACGGAGTACGGGGAGAAACACGGGCGGGCGTACAAAGAAACCAGCCGCTCGTTGCGACGGAAATTATCAAAGACGTGGCTACTCGGAAGAAAACCGCCGAAACACCATATGAGCGCCCTAAGCAACCTGGTAATCTGGGTACTGTTGCAATATCACGGCATGAAACTAACGTAGTCCAACCATGCAATTGAAGTGACGACGGCGTATACATACAACGTAGAATCGAGGATGGAGAAAATCACCATGTGTGTGGGGAGGAGAGTGAGTGAATGTGAGGCGAGACGAAGAGGATGATTTTCGCGCGGAATTGCAATATCAGGCAAGCATGTCGTGCATGGTAATACCACCTCATTAATACTACTACATAGTACACACTTACTACAGGTCAATGTGGTGTGTACGGAGTAAACTAGTACAGACCAGTTGTTGGCTCCGTCATGCAACCACCAGGGTCCCCCTGGTCTTCCGCTTTGGTTGATCCAAACATGCTCACTGCCAGCAACCAGATTAACAATTCATTCTATCCTATTTGGAGACTGTCTTGAAGAAACCCCCAGGCCTTGAAGATTATATCTCCTTAGGGTATTTTTCTCCTTGCCCCATTGTTTCCTATCTAATACTCCGTATCTTTCAGCCAGCCTGCAGACTTTAATCATCTGTGATGGCATTTTGTGTTCCCCAGTATCCATCTTCTCAGCATCAATGCCCTTTCTTTCGGACCTGCTTTACCGTGTCTATTCTTTATTGAAACTCAGACCTTTTGGTCTTACAAATCTCCCGAGTTCGAGATCCAGGCCAACGTCAAGTTATTATACAGGGAACTCTGTGCTATTATCACGAAATGATGTAAATCAATCAATATACGATACTGGGCTCGTTTGCTACTATCTAGTTTGTAGATGTAGATATCCCTTGCAAAATTTCCCCATTTCCCTCATTGTCCTCGTAGTGCTGTCGAACCCTAACCCTCTCTGTGTCCCGGCCTCCTTGTAACACATATGCAAGCCAGTTGAAGCACAAGACAGGAAGTGTAACCTCGGAAAACGATGTGGAATGCAAAGACAAGACTAGAGGACTTGGTTTTCCTGCAAATGTCATTTGGTCATCCATTTACTTCAGCCTTGGTACTATGCACATTGCTGAGATTCCTCTCTCATTGAATATCGTTCCTTACATTTGCTTTTCGATGAAGAGAGTGGCCATCCGTAAACACTTGTCTTGCGGGGCTCCGTTCTGCAGTGAAACTCAAGATTGAAAGAAAGTGTCATTGGGAGTATCAAACACCCGGGCGGGGGGAGCACGAGGTCCTCCGCCCTTCAATCTTACTTTGCATCTTTATCTGACACGTCGTGGTACCTTTGCCGTCACTACCTGACAATATGTGTCCATAAATCTGTGTCATTGACTCATTTATTCTGTCTTCCATTGCATTTTCTCTCATTCGGTGTCAACTGTCCCCTTGGCTCGATCATTTGTCCGTATTATCCACTCGCCCATTGTGACGTCCGCTTCATCGCCTCATCTCTGCATGCTTCCAATGAGTTCCCTCTGTGTCTCGCGATCGCGTGCCCCCTCGCTCAGACTCCCGAAGCTCCGAAGGTCTCCAACGACATCCTTGGCCTTGCCAAAGTACACCTCCTGTAGAAGATTGCGCATCTTGAGTTCCATGTCCTCGACGAGACGGCCAATGTTGGCAATGTGAGAATCGTCCGTCTCGACGGGGTAGTCCTGTTCAACCTCTCGCGTCATGTTTCCGCTGAGGTCCATGTCACCTAGCGCCGGTGTGCTCGTGGAGAGGGAGAGGATTACGGTAGAAGTGAGCCTGTAGTGTGTGGTACGGCTGTGCTCGATGGCCTCGAAGACGTGGATCGAGTCCCAGACGCCTTCAGTCTTGGTGCCCGGTGTAGCGGCTTAAAGAGCATGCAAGTTAGCTTAGACAATGGTATAGTGCCATTAAGAAGGCAGAAGGAAAGACTGAGAGAGAGGAGAAACAATGGGAAGGAGTCATAAGACACAAGAAAAAGGCCAAGGCTTACACTTCTTCAGGAGAACAACCCCAGCAAAGCCATCATCCTGGTTCCAAAAGTACACACTGCTCACACCACCCTCGTAGTAAAGCTCCCGATAAATATCAAAAGCCTCATTTGCCCGAATCTCCATCTTCCTCACACGCTCGCTCGGAATCGCGCCCTCGCCAGCACCCTGACTCCCACCGGGTCCCACACCGCCAGGACCGCCCTCATCAAGAGGCGGGTCAAACTGATTGGACCATGGTGAGCGGTAGCTGTCGCAGTCACGGTTGTAGTCGCAGATGAGGTAGTCACGGCCTGTCTGGCGGCACCGCTTGACGACGAGGGGCTGATCGACGAGTGAGAGGAGGTCCTCGGTGAGGTCGGGGGCGAGGCTAATGATGTTGTTGAGATGCTCGGTCGTATGCTTTGGGTTCAAGCGGCGGAGGAGATCACTGCATAAAGCGAAATGGCGACAAGAGCCAAGGTAGGCTGTCAGTAGAGAGCTCTTTTGAGCTATTGGGCTATCGTGCGGCCAAGAGAAGGAAGGGGACGTCTCCATGAGGGGTAAGGTGGGTGGGTGACGCAAGAGTGCTTACAGCGCGGAATCAAAGGGATCGGGAGAAGCCATGGTGATTGATGTTTTGAGTGTACCCGTCCCGATATTCGACAGTGAATTTATTTCGATCAATCGGGTCGGACAATAGCTGAAATGGGGGGCTGCTCTTTCTGCTCTTTTTACAGGGAGAGCTAGTTTGGCCTCTGGGATCTTGATTTGGGGAAGTGGGGAACAATGGAAGTCAGCACAGGCCAAGTATCAAGACTGCGATGGGGGAATTTTCGAGCCAGCAACAGCCTGCCTCGAAAAGCAACGTCAAACAATCAGTCTACTTATTCTACTTACTCATCGCCATCACAATATTCAAAAACAGCATTCTTGACTAATATATATCCCCAGGTGTGAAAAATACGACATGCGATATAACTACACTTCTCCGGGTCGTCGTTACGCTAGTTGGCCTCAATAGGAAGCCTGTCGTTTAGAGAATCACCACTGACACGCTCGTACCAGAAATGTAAAAACGCAGACGAGCTCAAAGGATCATGGGAAATGGAGGAGGGAAACATATACAGAAACAGGCACAGAAACAGATAGAGGAAACGAGAAACCTCCTCCTACCAGACTGAATCAATGAGCTAGAACTAAACCATCAACCGAGACCGTCAACGCCAGATACATAGAGAAATGCAAAGGAAACTTCATCTCCTGACTCTCGCGGCAAAAAAAAAAAAAAAAAAACCGAAAACAAAACAAGAGAATATCGACAATTGAACGATGGGCTGGGAAAGGGGAAGAGGAGTAAGAAGAAATATGAATCTATAAACAGGGAAGACCAGGAGAGACGAAATACTTGCAAGATGAACCCGTGCCCAAGTCTTTGTCCAGATTCTGGCGACGTTGAAATTATACTATTCGGCACTCAAACTCGAAAGCTGTTCAAGTTTCGGGGCATTAGAAGTCGTCGAATAAAAGAACGCAGCCTGGTTCATCATGGAGGTCGAGTAGATAGGTGATGCATAACTATTGAAACGGTCGAATGGGGAATGGCTGTACTCCGTATCGTTTGCTTCCTCTGCCTCTTCGAGCTAGTTGATGGGGGTTGAGCAGATCAAGCAAGTCAAAGGCTGCGACCACGTCTTCTCGCCCTCTGAAATACCCTCTCGGAGGTCCTGGATCTCGATTTCGGGTGGGCTGGTATCCATCCGAAGAGATGCCTCGAAGAGTCCCAAATACGGCTTTGAGGCCCGCTCGCGGGCACTGTAACCGTTTGTCGCCTTGCCTGCTCGGGTTTTCTTCGCCACAGAGCTCTTGGGTGTCGCGGAAGCCGCGGCTGGTTTCGGTGTCGTGGGAGTTTCCTCGGACGAGGGTCGTGCGTTGATTCCCTCTTCCGGCTGTTTAACCTGTACGTTGTCCTTTTCGCTGCCAGCTTTCACATCAATCGTCTGTTGCGTCTCTCCTGTCGTGGGTTCCGCTGGGCTGAGCGGTCGGTTGACGCCGCCTTCTTCCTCCTTCACCTTGACCAATTCCGCAGTCGATTTATGAGGTTTGGTTTTCCCGAGTCGTTCGTATGTCTTCAGGAGCGCATCGTGGATAAGGCACTCATCGTGGAGCCACTTGTCGCATTTCTCGTTGGAGCACCGTACAAGAACCTTGTCAGGGTGCTGGGGAAAGTTGCATTTGCAGACAGCCTCGACAGTCTGAGATAGCAAAGAGATCAAAGAGTTAGTAAATACATTGTCAACAACATAATGGGAACAGCGAGGCTTTGCGCATAGCATATCACAGCAACATACCGATAGCTCGAGAGTGGTGCAATCAAATGCTTGCCTCCAGTAGAGAGCGCTTTGAATTTCGTCGTCGTTCTCCTCGACCCAGTGATTGACAATGGCTGGTGAGGTAACACTAACGACATTGATGATGTCCACTACACACACAGTCGGTTAGCAAAAGAATACGCTAATCAGTACGAATAGTGATTTTCGTAGGTCGCGGAGAAGGAGGACAAAAAATACATGACGAGGGCGATTAATTGGGGCTCAAGTGGCGCAACATACTATGGTTAGAGGCAATCAGTTCGTTGTGACCGTGGTAAGGCTGGCGGCCGTGAACGTATTTCTTTCCGTCTGTGGTGCCGGCGGGGAGCTCGTCTGGCCAGTACATCCAATAAACACGAGCGTAAACATGGTGCTCATCGCTAGCTCGAATCTCTAGAATACGCGCTACCCAGTCATCCTCAGATCTCTTGCGCGGCTTGTCGGGGTCGGGGGCTTGCTGCCTCTCTATGGTAGACTCGTTTGCGACGAAGATGAAACCCTCGCTGAAGTATTTTGCTCCGTTCACTGTAAGGAAGAAGGGGAGTTATTAGTTCATGATGAAGGGGTATTTGGGGTATTTGCGCATGGGGTATTTGCGCTGCGCAGCGCAGGAAACTGTTGATAGCCTGCATTGGAAACTGGGTCGCGATTGGACAAGTTCGGATGGTTTGCGATGCCGACACTATGCTCCTCGTGTCCATTGGTACTTACAAACAAAGCTATTATATCTCGTCATCTCTTGCCACTTTGCACTCGGCTCTACCGAGTATGATAGATCGAGCGTCTCATGGGTCTTGAATCGGCCAGAAGGCGAGAAGGGCGACAGCTGCGAATAGATCTTGCGCGGCGGATCCTCACTGTCCTGACGTCTTCTCTTCTTCGCCTTCTTCAGATCTTTGTCGAGGACAATGCTGAAGGGACATTCGGCCCTGTTTTCGCTCGCGTCTTGACGGGGACGTTTTCGGGGGTTTGTCATCGTGACCTGCGAAGAATGTGGGTGAGCTGTGCAATCCCTCCCTCTGCCTTTATCTCGCTTGAAAAATCCGACCCCGCCGAGTATCACAACCGAAGCACTGGACCTATAACGCAATCGATTCTTTGCGCAAAGATCAAAATGAGGAAAGAATCGCGAATGGACGCGTGCGCCGGCGTGACAAAAGTTCGTAAGCTCCGCTTTCGCGTTGGGCAGCCAGGAAAGACGATGAAAAAAATCCACCCGAATAATCCTTCAATCAAGCCTGGGGCAAACGCACAAAATGCGCAGTTGATTACGGTCGGAGAATGAGGGTCGCCAATCCGCCGTCGACGGATACAGCGGGTTGTCGTGATGAATTGACCTCGGCGAAAATTAATAGAAAAAAAAGGTGAGGGGAAAAATGGCTGGGGGGGGGGGGGGGGGGGGGGGGGGCCCCGGGGGGGGGGGGGGGGGGGGGGGGTTTTCAATATTACCTCTCATGTCCTTCTCGCGCTCGAAGACGATGAAGGCATATCCCCTATGGGGCTTCTTTTTTGATTTGGATTTGGAGGTGC
>JADHKT010000074.1:108365-142790 GCA_019925285.1 Graphium sp. VPRI43844
GGGGGGGGCGGGGGCCCCGGCCGACGACGTAAGATTTGGCTTAGGTCGAACTTGGTCGTAATAGCGGGAGATGGTAGGAAATGAGGAGCAAAAGAACAGGGGAGGAAAAAAAAGAGAAAAAAGGGATTGGCCCGGTGTACAGCGCGCGATCAGACGGAGAATACACTCGGCAATGAGAGAAAAATGTAAATAATATGAAGATGCGAAGAAGAAAAATGGCCCTATGAGACGAAAATGATGGTTGGTGCGATGATGAAATATCCTTTCTAAAAGTTCAAGAAGGATTTATCAGCTCACTCGTTAATGAAAAGCGCTTGACCAGGATGAACAAAATCGCTTCAGGCCCAGTGACAGTACGGAGTACAGCAATGAGGTATTACGACGAGTACGGAGTACAGATGGAAGATTGTGATGGTTTTTGCCCCTTCTTTTTTCGCACACGTTTTTTCGGAGGGGTTGGTTGCTACGGATAGAGCGGCGAATAAGTAGAATTTGTACTGAGAAGTATCTTTACAAGCAATAGATAGGGAGAGATACACTAATGTACTGCTTAGGTAACTCGACCAATCAAGGTCTTCTGTAATAGCTCCCTGAAGTTGCGCCACCATGTTTTCTTGCCCCTTCACCCTTCACGCCCAGCGAATCAGCGACCCAGCGGCCGATGCAGTCAGTCCTGGCAGCTCGGCAGCTCTTGCAGCTGCTTCTGTTATTGGGTGATTTCTCTAACATCTCATTGGGCCTTCCAAAACAGCTCCGTCAGCTTGCCTCGTGGTCGCAAAGCCATGCACTCAAAGAATTATATCGCCGATTGTATCCATCCGGTGTATACCAGTTGTCTAGACCATCTATCAATACTAAGCCAGTGGCAAACGAAAGACAAAGAAAAACTGCAGAGAACTACCATAATACTCCCAAGCGCCGAATCTCATGCTTACAACTAAGTGGCTAATCAGCCCACACCCATCATAAGCCAAGCCAACTATTCCTTTGTTATGAGGCGCCATGTTGCCCCCTGGGTAAAAACCCTTCAGCCTCTTCAGCATTGTTGACTTCCTCTTGCTGTGACAAGGCAAACCCTTCAATGGCATCGGCGAGCTCCTCTCCACTTTGCTTGCCCCTCTCAACATTGACAAAGTAAATCAAAGGCGCTGGCAGTCCAACCAAGGCCAAAAGAAACCAAAAGGCCGGCCGGATATCTCCAGACTCTCCGATAATCGCCGCCACAATGGCCGGGCCAAAAACACTCGATCCCTTGTCCGTAATGGCGTAGAGGGCGTAGAATGCGGCCTCCGAACCTGGGGGAATGAGCTCCCCATAAAGAGAACGACAGTAACTCCCTAGGCCTCCAAGGACCAGCCCATATACCGCCGCTAGAGGATACATCTCCCACGGTTGTTGGAGGCCCAGTACGCCCCACCTCTGGATGAACGGCAGGTAACCGAGGAGTCCGTAGATGGGGATTAACTCAAAAAGAACAATACAGGCCAGGATAGTATGGTGAGGTTCAAGCTTAAGTTTGCGCGAGATCCATGCCCACCCGAGCGCGCCACAGACACCCGCCGTTGTCGAGATAACGTTGATGAGGCCAAGCGCCCACGTTTCCATTTGGAGGTCGACCTTGGCGAAGAGGATGGCCGTCGACGAAGTGGTCGCTATGGCGTCCGAGAGGAGGAACCACCCGGCAAGGAACAGCATGATATCTGTCAGTCGCCTAGCGAGCTTCGCAGTATTCCACAACGACTTCCATGAGTACATCACGTATGGCACCCATGTAGGCACCCATGACAAGCGGCCGCTTCGCAATACCTTGGCTGGTAGTGGCGGGCCTGGACGAGGCCGTAGCCACATGGCTGAAGGAATTGTGAATATGGCCCACCAGGCGCCAATGCCACAAAGTACGACTCGTTGCGACCATGTAGAGTCCTTGACGAGGACTAGAAATGCGATGGCCATGCACTGGACAAAGAGTGCAGAGCTGTACCCAATGCCAATGCCTTGGGCCGAAATTTGAGAAGAGAGCTTCAATTCTACCGACGTAAGGTGACTACTTCGTGCCGGTTTGGAAGAAATTTCGGGATCCTCATCCCGCGCGCGCAAGAGGTTAGTGGTGGAGTTGTCAATGTTCTCGTCATCCTCGAAATCGTGCTGCGTCGGCCAAGAATGACCATTCGTAACGCCGTCCGAAGGGTTTGCCTTTGCTGCCAGCACCTCTGGGTGGTGTCGAACGAGAAGTGGAAGGAACGAGTTTAAGAGCACGAAAGATGCGCCGAAGGCCGTATTCGATACGATCGTGAGTAGAGCGCCCAGTAGATACGTCTGCTTCGAAACTGCAATGAAGCACATGACGCAGAAGCTTCCAATCCACGCAAACGAAAGCAACATCTTCTTGCGCCCGGCGCCGTGGTCGGCAAAGTAACTGATGCTCACAACGATGATAGCCTGTAGGAGTACGCTCACGGAGAATGTGTACATGGCGAAACTCGCTGTGTTGATGGGCATACCGAGAACGTATACGACGCATTGCCTCGCAGATTCTTCATCCTTGGAGCTAGACGTTTTGCACGGTTTGGTCGGATCGTTTAGGCTGACCCCATTTTCGCGAGCTAGAGTTTCTAGGAGGATAGGAATGAACGATGCTATGCCAAAAGCAATTAGATTCTGCAAAAAACTGCCATGTACATTCTTGGTTTTATTGTGTGAGAAGAAGGGCAACCGTGGGAGTGCTCGAGACCAGGTTCGGAAAGCATGGTGCCATCAGGTCCTACTTGGAGGGGGGGCGTTGAAACATACATATTCCTATTCACTTGTTAGCGAGATATTGGAGGGGAAATAAAAGACGAAAAGAAAAAGCCCTCCTTACCACAGATAACATAAGTCTCGGCAGCAAAGGCATACATATACCACCCAGCCAATTCCTTCGAACTGGTCGGTCGCGTATCATCCCCTGGATACCGCGGAACATCAAGCTCGGCGCCCACATCGTCTGACAAGCCTTCGTCGTCCACACGGCCCACGCTGTTTTGTACGTGCCCAACATCCATTTTACAGGCGGGAATGTTGCGATGGAACTTGTGGCATTCCTCTTTCTGTCGAGCGAGGAGGGAAGTCTGAGATGAAATGGGTTGGATGAAGGAGTAGAAGAGGAATTCCAGGTAGCGGGTACGGAGTAGTACAGCGGGATGACATCAAGATGGTGTGGGGCCAAGGGCCAGGCCAGTCAGCCACGGGTACGGAGTACATCCAAAGGAATTGTCAGCTGACAATGCCCATGACACTTGAGATGACTCGCCTCTGAATATTCAATTAGTGGAAGAAAACATGTTGTAATGATATTCAAGAGATTAGGTGCAATTGAGGCTTGAATATATTAGCATGTCAATCCAGTGCATGTTACTGTGTTGGGCAGCTGGGTTGATTTAGCTACTCCTTCTCGACAATACTCCAACTGTCTTCGACAGGTGGTCCTCGGAATACAAAGCAACGAGTCCAATAAGCAAGCCATTATACTGCGTCTGTATTGATGGAAGAAAAATTTCTTCAAAATAATAGCGTATCTCGATTAAATATCATTGGTATATCTGAGAGAAAGGTAGGCGACAGAAACAACAACAACGGGGGGGAATCAAAGGAGAGCAGAGAACATGACGGTCGCGAAGAAAACAAAAAGAACCAAAGACGGAGGAGACGACGAGTGCTGGGAAAGTTTCGATAACAAGAAAGAGCCCGGGGACTGTCTTGTTTCCATAGACAAGCGAGTCACTCGCGTCGCGCGCAGCGTCTTTCCATCTATTTTTTGAATGCGCCGAGGATCTTGTTCTTCAACTTGTCTGCGAGGCCGATGGGCGCGGCCGGAGCTCCGTTAGCAGCCTCCTCCTTGGTAGTCTTCCTGGCTAGGTGCTCGTTTCCAGCACCGCCTCGGCCGGTGTGGTAGTCTTGTTGGTCGGAGCTGGGACGGTATGCGACCTCAGAGACGATCTCCTTGTCGAGGCGAGGACCGGGTTTCTTGCCAGTGTCGGCAATGTTTGCAGCGCCTAGAGGGTGGGAAGACTGTTAGATTTCAAGCATCATTGCGAAATGGATTTGCGACAGAAAATAATCCGTAAGACAGAAAAAAAGGGTGTCACATTGAGTGTGAGCGTAATTGGGAGAAAGACCCCCAGGCCTTGGGCCCTTGAAAGCGTTCATGTCCAAGCGAGCTGCACTAACTCCAATTGTGATTGGGGTCCACTGTGCTATGGGCCTGGCGTGGGGATCAATTACAGGGGGGGTTCTGTGGGATGATAAGGCGCAAAGCTTTATCGGTGCAAACAATGATAAGAGAAGGCGTATTTTTTTTTTTGCCAACTCCCGGAATTGAACAGAGTGCGCCAACTCATGATCGCTCGCAAGGCTCTGGAGGATAGGAAAGACATCGCAGATCAGGGCCCACCCTAACCCCCAAAAGAGGGTTCGCAGAAGGATATCATGCCAGGTTGACAAAATATAGCGGGGTGATGGGCGCAAGGCTGTCGAATGGTTCAAGAGGGAGTGGGAAATAAAAAGAAGAGGGTATGATGAGCATGAGAAAAAGCTGGAAATGTTTACCTCCTCGTCCAGTGCTAAAGGCGCCGTCGCCGTGGCTGCCCTCGACGCCGGTACGCACAATCTCTCCGTCGACATAGACGGTATCGTCCTTGTTGATGTTGCCAGCGCCGCCGCGGCCGTGGGAAACGTCAGGAGTGGCCATCTTTGAAAGTTGAATGCTGTAGGTGTATTGGGTTTTCTCGTTTCGTGCTCGAGTATGATCCTGTCGTCGGGGAAAAAAAGGGTTGGCGAAGTCGTGACTTGCTGCTTCGTAGAATAGGGAGTGGCGTGACTCAAGAGGGGTTCCGTAACGGGGGATTCTGTGAGATAGTAAGATGAGTGTACGGAGTACTACGATCGGGTCGTTGCCTTATGTTAAGGTTGAAAAGAAAAGGACACGAAGGGAAGAGAAGAGAGGAAAAAAAAAGAAAGAAATAGAAACAACTAACATGGGGGTGTGAGCAAATGTATTAATACTTTGATTTATTCTACTTCCTCTTCTTTCCCACCTCAACAGTGGGATTTAGGTTGTTCTAATACTCAGGCTGCCTTGCGTCTTTGACAGTTCACATGGAGAGTACATTTTTAGTGCCGGCGCTGGCCAAGTTGGGGCCAATGGCTCCAATTTGTCTTACCAACAATGGCAATTTTTGTGTGTATACTTAAAATGAGGCCCCCCCAAAAGAAACCAACTAGAGAGATAGGGCAGATACGGAGTAGTAGGGATAGTTAGTTAACATGGGGCCTGGGTTAGCCATTGTGGCTGGCCTAAAATAAAGTTGCATCTTGGGGCGAGTACGGAGGACAGAGGGAAATTAATTTGGACTACACATGAAGAAGACCGGGTTTGAATCAGGGATTGTACGGAGCATAATTTGGGGGGGTACTGGGATTCCAAATTCCAGTTTAAAACTCAAGGTGATAGGAAACCAAGAAACTTGTGTAGCTTATGATATACTCCGTATGCTGGTTCATGAATAGTTGTCATAACCCACAGAGTCGTTTAGATACAGAGTATTACTTGCCTAGATAATCTTGATTGCTGGAGTACAGTACTCCGTAAATCCTCTCCACTAACCACTCCCCAGAAAAGAAAAAGAAGGAGAAAAGTGTACGGAGTATGGGAGCGTACAACGCCCCCAGTCGTGCTTTTACGTATCCGAATTTGATTTACCTATTCCCAACGACAAACAGGACAACCAAGATAGAACAATCCTCTAATCGGACGAATAAGACGCGGCGACAGGGGCGTGGGTGCAAAATTAGATGGGGTTGGGGGGGCGTGGCTAGAACTCTTGGCGAAACCAGGTTCTTCTTGGCGGGTATCTCGATTGGTTGATTTCCCCGTTCCAGCTGATAAGCGGCTTGATCCTTATCAACGGGTCTTCTCATTGGCTTATCGACACTGAAAAATGAGGAAGGAAAGGCTTTTGATACTCTCTCCGCTTGGGGTTTTATGCTCTTTTCAATTTGGGATTGACCATTTTTATGAATTTCATTATTCCCAGCCCATGGAATAACCGCCATGGGGCCGAACAAGTCGGGCGAGAGAGCGACAGCCGTCGGCTGCTGCTAGTCCTGATCACCCTAATTTTCCCTATCTCATCCGCACTGCCAACCTTACCCTAGGTGGCTTGCTCGTTAACGACTGATCCCTGTTCATTTCTGTCCACCATTACTACTTTTGTTCTCCACATCATATCGCAGATGGTATACTCCGTATTCGGCACACACACATCTTCGTCTTCTTCGCCTGCAGTTGTGTGCTACAGAACCATTTACAGCAGGCTTGGCATGCCAAATTAGGTCAAATATATATCAATACGCAGTACATGTGGTCTGACACACTGCTTTTCTGTCCCCTTTGTTCCCGTTGACGTAATTTCGAGAACTCATTGTTCTGATAAGATAAGCTTGTTCATCGCATGCCCGCTTCATTGGCGATAATCGAGCGCATGTCTCCCCCGCATTGGTTGTAGCTCGTCTAAACTAAAACCGGGTATTCTGGATTGCCGCAGAATATCTATGTGCAAAGTAGATTTTGATCTTCTGTATCCATGTGCTTCTTTCTAGCCTTGTTCCTTGCCCTCGTTCTCGGGCCAACAAGTCATTGTCTGACCGTATCTAGGATGGGGCTGACATCGATAACAGCAACTTCTATTACCTTGCTCAAAGACGCCAGTTTTCAATTCTCTAAACGATATAAGAACCTATCTCTCTAACGAATGTCATCTGCATCCGGTCTCGGTGGCTGATCTCTCATGTTTGACTATGCGACCTAAAAGCTGCCTGCTATTATACCCTTGTCGTAACAAAAAGAAAACAAGAGGAATAGCCCACTAAACCATCCAGAATATCATCTCGTACGCCATCCATTAGCCTTCCGTACCGACGCCTTGCACTAGCATTTGCCGAACCACCGACTTCACGTGGCTTTCAGAGTCTCCGCTCGCGGCCGTCGTGACCACCTTGTCAGCTAGCTCAATCTTCTTTTGACATGTAAGATAGACAAGCTCCTCGACAGTGTCTCGCGCGATCAAGTGGATGATTTCTACCGGCCGCGTCTGGCCGAGTCGATGCGCACGATTTTCCGCCTGTTTGTCGTCTTGTGGGTTAGAAGACATGTCGAAAATGATGACCTTGTTGGCAGCTGTTAAATTGATTCCTGTGCCTCCCGCACCCGTAGTGAGCAGGAATACGGGAATGTCTTTGTCTTGTTGGAAACGATTAATCTCCACCTGGCGCTCGGCAACCTGACTGGCGCCCGTGAGGACGCAAAAGTTGATGCCCTCTTGCTGAAGCACATAGGACAAAATTTCGATGACGAGGGTGAATTTGCTGAACACCAAAACACGATCGCCATTCTTCTTGTACTGGTCGATGAGCTCGAGGAGTTTCATTACTTTCCCACTCTCTTTCCAAGATCCTTGGGGGATATCGAAACCCTTGAGGAGGCCCTTAAAGTCCTCGCAGTAGAGATGGAGTCCAAAATCCGATCGACTTTTCAGATCATCTAGGAGAAGTTGAAACTTGGGCTCGTAAAGATCAAGATCTTGATATGGGACGCTGTCGAACAAAAGCTTGGCCATTTTTTCTACTTTCTCGTCCGAAAAGTGTCGTCGGAAAAGCTGGGCATGAAGAGCCGCCTTTTTGAGCTGCATCCATATGTTGTTGACGTCGTTGTCCCGGGTGTTTGCCTTGCCAGATGCCTTTGGCCTTTCACTAGGTTCGCTCTTGAAGAGAGCTTCGTATCGATCGTAAACTTCTCGCTGATCAGGGGGAAGGTCGCAGTACAAGATGGTGTGCGTTTTAGGGGGGAGGTTTTGTCCGACTTGGTCCTTTAGTCGCTGGAGGATGAAGGGTTCGAGAATCGACCGTGCGCGCGTAACCCGCTCGCCGTAGAGAAGAGCCGCATTGGTGAGGTTCTTGCTATGAATTTTGTGGTCGAAAACGTATTGGATATCCTCCATCTTCTCCTGGAAAAGTCCGGGATCAACAAAGTTGAGAAGGGAGATCATCTCCATCAGATGATTTTGGATAGGGGTGCCTGATAGAAGAAGTCGCCAGCGAACTTTGAGCCGGTAGAGCCTTTTGTATTGGGCGGTGGAAGGGTTTTTGAGGAGTTGGCCTTCGTCAAAGACGGCTGCGTGCATCCCCATTTGGTTCAATCCACGGACATCATCGGGGGTACCAATTTGAGAGTACGAGGACAGGACGCAGTGGTAGTCGGATCGCTGGTCTTCGAAATCTTCGACGATCTCAGCGCGCTGGGCCTGCGATCCGCTGTATCGAAGCACCCTTAACTGAGGTGCAAACTTCGTGAACTCGGCCTCCCAGTTGTCAAGTGTCGATGGTGGTACCACGACAAGTACTGGAAAAGGCCGCTCCTCTAATTTTCTCGCCTCGTAGTCCTCCAGAAGGCGAGAAATAAAGCCGATGATCTGACATGTTTTACCAAGACCCATATCATCCGCGAGAATGCCACCGTACCCCTTTCGGTAGAGAGCCGTCATCCAATTCACTCCAAAGATCTGGAAATCATGCATCGGAAAGTCTTGGCTCATGTAGTATGGCTGGTTGGCCTCGTATGGGACAAACTTCTTTGGAGGGGGGGCCGATCGAGAACTTGTGGTGGGGGAACTTCGGGCCTTGCGTTTGATTCCCCGCCAGTCTACACCCCAATGATCGATAAGACTTTTGATCGTTGAAGCACGCTGCTCACTTTGTACCACGATTTCGTCCACAGCCTTAATAGCCTCGGTAAAGAGTCGGACCTTCTCAAGAACAAGCTCACCAATGTCCACCTTTTGGCGCTTTTTCCGGCCCCGACCTTCTGGCGTGATAGTAACCGCCTCAATATCGGCGATGGTCTCGTAGGGACGATGTGATATTAGTACCTTGAGGTCCGACTCTTTATCGCCCGTCAATGCAGCAAGATCCTTCAAGTCAACTTCGTTCATGAGCTTGACAAGGCTCTCATCCTCGTCATTTTCTGAGGCGTTGGATCCGGGAGCTACCCGGTAGTCGTTCCCATCCTCGTCATCGTCTTCAATAACCACAGTCTCAGGCTTAGCGGGTGTGGAGGGCAATGAAGGGACTGGAGAACTTTGACGCCGGAGTCCCTGCATCAACCGACGACGAGGAGCAGCCTTCGGAGGAGTCTTCTCTCGTCTGGCTCTCTGCTTATGAGCCGGTCTGGGAGGTGTATCCTCATCGTTAGTTCTGGAAGGAGATAGGGACAATAGTCGGTTTGTGTGTGAATGAGTCGGGACAGAGTACATAAATGAAGCAAAGTCGATGCGTTTAACACCTCTATTAGGTTCATTTGATCGGCCCGAGACAGTCTTGTACTGCGTTAGAAATGGGGAGAAAGCGATTGGAACTGAATGTGCTACTGACCTTGACTGGTGAGGGTGTCTTCTTAGAAAACATGGTGGGCTGAATATCAGCACGGTCTATGCGATCATCGTCGTCGTCATCGTCGTCATCAATCAAATTGATGATACAGCTCGGGCTTGGACGCTTCTGAGGCACCAAGCCTGGAGGGTGTTTCGGGGATGATCGTGGCGATGACATTGGAGAGCTGTGCATCGAGGGTTCTTTCCTCCACGTTCTTGTCTTCGACTTCGGACTGAGAGCTAGTGGCCTACGGAAAAAGGTTCCTGCGGGCGCAATACGGGATCCCAGTGTCGACTTTTGGTTGTTTATGTAAGGTGATGAGCGTGGAACCTCAATGATGGTGGCAGGCGAGGAGGAGTCGATTGCAATCGGGGAGGGTTGTCGTGGGTTGGTGACAATTTGGGTAGGTTGAGTCACAAAGGGCGATGAGCAGGGAATCACTCCATCACACGAGAGTCCATCTTCAGAGTCGTCCATATCCCGGAGTATACTATCGGGGTGTGGTGGGGTGCGAGGTGCAAGGGGATTGTGCACCCGTAAGGTGGGAGTTTCTAAACTCATAGTAATGTGGCGTTTGTATGATTGTTGACAAGGGTTTGCGGTTATATGTGTTGGGAGTAGAAAATTCAGTGAACCGAGTAAGAGGATAGTGGACGAGGAGGTGAGGAGATAAAGCAAGACGCCTGAGAGAAAAGTGAAAATGATGCCAGGAAGGGAGTATCGAGACTATCAAGTCTTCCTTTCCATACCACTAGATACAGAGTGACTAGACGGATCCTTTGGCGGAAGACAAGCGAAAGACGTGTTTAAGCTTGATATAGTCTCTGAATGGCGAATTGTGCAGTGTCAAGACCTCGGGATCTCGGAAGTGCTTTCCCTGTCGAGGAGAAGCTAGAAGCGAAAAGTATGATATACGGAGGCGTGTGAGGGAGGATGTTCGGTTCAAAATCACAAAAAAAGAAAAGGAAATTGCCAAACGAAGAAAACAAACAGAGAATCTGTGAAGTCTATCACTCATGCCATTCACACAAACATGCGAACAGAGGGCTGTAATCATAAACCTCCCAAAGGCCAGGGGCGGGGGTTCTTGGTTGGTTGGTTGGGAAGAGGGAGAAAAAAGTTAAAGTGCTTTAACGCGATTAGGCGTGTCTGTTAGGCGGTGAAGACGTGGGCGCGTGCTAATAAAGTGGTTCTTCCCCCCACCAGAACACGCAATCACGAGACATTTTGACTGTTTCCTGCGTACAAGTAAGCAGTTAGTTAGTGTAATACGCCGCACTGTAATACTCCGTATTTCC
This sequence comes from Graphium sp. VPRI43844, assembly GCA_019925285.1. Classification (NCBI taxonomy): domain Eukaryota; kingdom Fungi; phylum Ascomycota; class Sordariomycetes; order Microascales; family Graphiaceae; genus Graphium; species Graphium sp. VPRI43844. The sequence continues at coordinate 119,126 of JADHKT010000074.1, forward strand.
AGAACTTTTAAGCTCCAGACGGTTGTAGCCACTTGCCAAGAGTTTAAGCTATCCAATTATTTTCAACATCCACATCAACCTCACAACACATTCAGAGCCCACTCAGCTAGCATTTCATCACCCCCGGTAATCCTAGTCTCGCTACTGTTACTTGTTCCGTCATAGAACATCCAAAGTCGCCCTCTTTCGTTCAGTGCAGACCTCAATTCCAGCATCATGTCATCTCCGACGGAAAAGGATGGGTCTGGCAAGTCTGATATCTCACCAGCAGTGCCCATGTACGTGTTCCTCCCAGCTCAAATTCCCGAAGAGTCCCGGAGGAGGACATACCTGTCAAGTGCCGGGATGCTCTCATGTGGCGTTTGGCTTGATTATGAACACTTATCGAACTAATTAAATTGTCCTCGCGCGCTCTTAGCTCCATCCTGATGAAGCTCTTAGCCTTCACTCTCGCTATGATCGTTGTCCCAATTGGCTCCTACTTTGCCACAGTAGACTCTCTCTTTAAAGGTACAGCTGCCTCCCCAATTTCTTGTTGGTTTATTTAGGACCCTCCTTTTTTAGCCAGCCCTTACCTGTTCAATTCTACTTGCTTTCCACTATTTGAATTCTTCCAAGAACGCCCCCCCCTAACTTGCCAAGGAAACGCAACCTATGCCGGTGCCCTCGCTGCCGTGACGGCCAATGTGGTGCTCATAGCGTACATCGTTGTCGCTATGAGAGAGGACCAGTCAGAGCAGATTGATTCCAAAAAGTCGAAGCCCGAGACAAAGAAGGAACGTTAAGGGGTGGGTAATCTATTGCCACCCTATGAGTCGGATTGATTTTGTGGACGACTGCACTATGTATTGCTATGCCATGTATTTTGTTTTGGAACCTGGTTCCGGAGAGTACTATTGTACTCCAGTATTGCGATAACACACAGATGAATGGGAAGGAAGGATTCACGGATGCCAACATGAACCAGGCGTCAGAATGTACAAGTATTTGCTCAACTTTAGGCACTCAAAACACTATACCGCTATCTTGTGAAAGAAACCCAGCATCAACTCAATAAGTCCCTTTTGCGTTAAACAAGCAGGACATCAAGCCTTGCAATTTTCCAGAAAGGTGGTAAAGCCATGCTCGCATGATGGGCTCTTCCCCGAGAGATATGGTTCCTCTCACCATAGCGTGGCGCTTTACACTCTTCCCATTCCCAATTCATCGTTGTTGATTCTAGGGACCAAAATCAAAACATGAACGAGGTAGGTAATTTCGGGCATGGAAGATCAATATTAAGCTCTAAAGTCCATAACCCAAGCTCTCTAATACGGCATAGTGCCAAAAAGATTATGGCAACAGCTCGCCTCACACCTCAAGTGCTGTTCGTCCAAAGCAACTCAACATTACATAATCTTTCGCAATCATAAAAAACCGAAACATGCCCAGATACCGATCGTGGTAGGAGAACTGAGAAAGCCATAACAGGTGAGGAAAATCCGAAACAAAGAAAAAACCTCTTTTTTGGCCACTTCCTCTTCCACCGACAAAGACGGAGACAAAAGGAAAAAAGAGTCAAGATGCAAGAGGTTGCAATGCCTCCTCTTTAGATGGGAGAGTGGTCGAGTTACATTAGATACTCTGCCCAAGAAAAACAAGGGGAAAGAAAGGGGTATCGACAAAGAAAGAGCAACAAATCGAGAGTAAACCGGAAAAGCTAGACACGAGCGCCAATCTTTAATTTTTGCTAAATCGGCGGGTGAACCAACTCTTTCGTTTGTCTTGTTGAGGAGCCGTTTCTTGTTGCTGGATGGTAGGTTTCCTGATGACGTTCGACTGGTCTTTCTGGGGAACTGCTGGGCTAGGGTTGCCGAGGCCGTTCTGTGGTGCCGAATTGTTCGGATAACCGCCGTTGGGGTTTTGGCCAACACTGAATGCCGCTGGTTGATACGACGAGGCCTGGTTGAACCCAATTCCGTAGTCGTTGGTGACGGGGGATCGCTTGGCAGGCGAGGATCGGTCGAGGGATCCATTATCACTGCTTGGGTCGGTGTGGTAACTGTTGTGGTCACCCGAACTTCCCGAAGCACCGGCTGAGGTCACTGTTTCGTAAGAACGGTCCTTGTGCTGCAGGGGATAGACGCCGGGGTCACCTCGGCCGCCCTGATTCTGTTGGGAATCAGGGTACAGCCTGGCGCGGGAGCGATTCGGACCTGCGTTATAATAACCATTGCCGCCACCATGGCCTCCACCATAGCCACCGCCGTGCGGATAGTTCTGGCCCTGTCCTTCATAATAGCTGTCCCTGTGAGATCTTACGTCAAACTGCGACGGAGGGCGGCTGAGTTGGCTGGGCTCGTGGCGCTGTCCATTTCCTAAAGAGTAACAAGTCAGACAGAGGTCTTCAATTGCATCTATCCCGCTATTTGCTTACCACCATTGCTAGTGTTTACGTAGCTGTGCCTCCGATTCCAAGTCTCGGCATCTGTCAGAGTATTGTTGGTTAGTCCAATATTTTCGGTTAGAGAGACGCAGATGGCAGTGCCGTACCTGGGCGAATATAGGACTTCCGAGAATAACCGTCAATGGCGGCCTCGAAATTTCGAATTGTATCTAATGGTCGTTCCCAGCGACTTCTGGTTGGATTTGAGAGGTCGGGGTCGGCTGCTTCGGATTAGCTGGCGGTTGCGCAAATGGCAGAACGATGGCTAGGGTCACCATACATATTATATTGCCGAAGGGATCCTTATGCTGTATGGATCGCAGAGGCATCAACGAAGTTTTTTGGTTCGCTTGGACAACAGCTAGGGAGGAGGAAGACCTGTCAGCTCAAATTCGGCGAGGACAAAAAACTTTCTGCGCTGCAAGTCGCAGGTTTACTCACCAGGCTCGGCTTCGTTCATGGCGAGCGTCGGGTCCGCTTTGCTGTGCAGGCGCTTTGCTTCTTTCTCACGGTGAGTTTCGTGTAATTCGGCCTTCTTACTGCCGCTCTTATCCGAATGAAAGCTGAATGTCCTCGATTTCGAATGGGAATGCTTGGTAACGGGCGGGCGCGAGCTTGAGCTTTGAGCTTGGGGTTGCTCTGTATTTGGGTACTCCTGTCGCTGGTACGATTGCTGGGATTGCTGGGGTTGCTGGGGCGGCTGTTGCGAGTACTGATCGTAAAATTGGCCCTGCTGGTATGGCTGGGCTTGAGGTGCCGTAGGCAAGGCATGAGTATCGAGAGACGCCATCTTGAACTGTAGCGGCGGGGCGGCGGGTAGAGATTGAATATATATGGATATCGGTCTTGTCTCTTTTGTTATTCTTGGCCTTGCGCTGGGGTGTGTTGCTGGGTTCTTTCTTAGAGCTGGAATTGAGAGAGGCAAGGGAATGGCTTATCGTTGCGACAAGTCGAGCTGGATGCAGGGTTTTTCTTCGCTTCGGAGTGGGTTGACTAGGGGGATGGATCGCTCCTCCGTCGAGCGGGGGGTTATTGATACGGCCAGGGATAATTGGCGCAAGAGCTTCTCTTAGTCGTTGGCGGTGACGAGGGGTATAGTGGCGGTCTGGACCATGAGAATGGGAAACCGACTGAAGAAAAAAAAGGTAATGGTATGGCTTCGAGAGAGAGAGAGATGCTGGGAATGTGCGTCTGCAATCCGAACAAGAGCTAGACGAGACCCCGGTTGGCCAGCCTACGCTCAGTGTACGGGAGTAGTGGTGGAATTACCCAGCGAGGAAAAAAAAACAATGCCTTAAGGTCGCCTGAATGAATGGCAAAACGAGCGATTGAGGTCGCAGAGTCTTTTTTTATTTGGGGCCGAAAATGAATACGAAGGGGCAACGAGAGTGTGAGAGAGCAAAGTTAAAAGAAACTATGGGAGGAGTTGTAATGTCATGGGAACCCGAGTTAAAAAAGAAGAGAAAGAGGAAGTGGGAAGAATACTTTGGCACATCCGTCTCGTGTGAGTGTGTGGCTGGGGGGGGGGGGGGGGGTGTTCAATTTAGGCAGGCAAACCGAATGATTGAATATGATTATGATTGAATACGTACGGAGTACATGTAAATAAACTACGGAGTAGATGTAAGAGAAAGAAAAGTCCCACTATATCTACAGCACAGATCTACGGAGTACATCTCACATGGAATGCACTGTAAACCGCTCTGTACGGAGTACTCCGTTCACCGCAGAGATATCCCCATACCCCCATCCACTGTGTCAGTGGTGTGTTGCTCGACAGGGACAACAGAAGAGATACCTGCCCTGTACAAGAGGAACCGAGAGTACCGCCACGGGAAACCCGCGTCTGTCTCCTGAAGGAAGAACACCTGCAATGCCACCAGTGGACCCTTGCAATAGTCGTCAGCCTGTACGAGCACACTAACAAGTACAGCTCAAGTAGTCTGCTTGTCACGTACTCCGTACTCCGTACAGTATTTATTCACTTAGTGCCCTTGATGGCCGAGAAAGATTCCGAACAGTAAAAGAAAGAAAAAGAATGGGGGGCGTGGGCGTGTGGTGGAAAAAAGAGTGGGAAAAGTGAGTGCGTAACGCACTCCATTTATTTTTGTACTTTGTGCTCCACAGGCGTGATTCGTGGTTTGGAAAAGGAAAGCAGACCCATAACAGGGACGATGGGATGGAAGTGGCGTAACACTGCAGACGGAGAACTGCGGGTTGGAGGGGTTGGATTCCCTTGCAGGGACCTCGATAGTTATTAGCCCCTACGTCAATCGACGTCAGCACCGTGAAGAAGGAAAAGATAGGAAAAGAAATAAAAAAACCACTTACCCCGTGCTACATGAATGCATGCTGCACACACTGTAAACTAAACCTATTCAGGGGTTTATTTTGTTAGCTTCGCAGGGATAAATGACTTCGGTTATAGGGGGTAGGGTACAACAAAAATAGTTTATATAAATTCATATCATAAGTGGCATAGAATAGAATCGAAAGAAAGAGAAAATGTATTTTTTATGTATATATAGAGACCCTGGTTAAGTTTTTGAGCTAACAAAATAAACCCCTGAGTAGGTTTACATGGCTGCTGAACACACCATTCTAAACTAATACTGCCCCCAATGCAACTCTGTCTGGAGACTGAAAGCCACTCCACGCAGTGTTTTCAATAAGTAAACACAAGCTGCATACTACTCCGTTAAATTGAGGGGCGTGTGCCTAGCAACCATACTGAAAGCCGAAGTACTCCGTATTTAGTTTAGTTGGCTTGTAGGCTGTTAGCTACCCCCCCTTCCCCTCCCAAAAGAAAGAAAACGAAAGAAAAAAAGAGCTGACCAGCCTCCCAGCTACAGCTGGAATTTGGCTAACTATGGACGTTTGGTGCATAAGCATTCGAGAGCTAGAAAATATTTGTAGATAGACATTCCTAACGCATGCGAGGTTGGTGTCCTGCTTATTCACCCTCATCCCACCTTTGGCCTGTCCATTGGTTCCAACCATTTTATTTTCACCCTTTGTTTCTCTCGTTCTCTTTTGATATGCATTCCTCTTCTTCAAATGGAGCCGAGGTCAATGAAGTATTTCAATCACCTTCAGCCTCAGGTAATGGCGATCAACGAATAGCAAAGTCCTCCGACACCCATCGAAGACCCTTCCAATATCTAGTTTAGTCACATGCGATACTTGCATCCTTGAGGCCGCAAACAGGCTTTCGGGCGAGAACTTGGCAGATATTACTTCTTGGTTCCTGTTGTGCCTGACTGGTGGGTGGAGAGTGGAGCCGGTTTGAGATAAGGAGCCACACCACAAGAGCACCTCGCGCACCAAAATGTAAGCTACGAGTAGGCTCGTTCTTTGTAAACTACGAGCTTTCCGGCTGGTCCGCAGAGGTTACTCCGTATGTCTGTGGCTGACGACACTAGCCGCACTTAGTGTTTCAAGCCAGGGGCTGATGACCCAACCAATTGGAAATTCTGCACTTGAACGGCCACAAAGTCGTCCACGCTCTCCCAAGTAGTATTATTCTTGCTTCGTAGTCTTGTTTAGGGACCAACATCACTGTAGTTTACATGTATTCGCCATACTCTGTATTAGAATGTTTCCACACACAGCCCTGTTCGGTAGTCACAGCCAGTCACTGGCGGGGACGAACTCGGTCGCTTAGCCTCAGGGCTCCACTGCTCAGACCGTCGGGGGTTAGCCGGTAGATCCTTACTTTAGCAGTGGACGAACCTCCAACTGAGCCCATATTCCGTACAAAAGGAAAGAAACTTTCGAAGTCGCTGATTTAGGGGACCCAACACCCCTTCAAGGAGGCCACAGCACGCGGGGATGGTTTCAGTAATAAGTACGAAGTTTTAGCAAATTGAATGAAGGTCACCCATCTTGAGACTCTGTTGAGACACTCGACTGTGTCGCCATGAGTTACCGAATCTCCCTCTCGAAAATGGCTCGACGCAAACAGCCACGCAAGTCAAAAGACCAGAGCAAGAGCACAGGACTGGTGTTTTAGACATATACCGGGCGACCCGGGGGTTTTAGGATTTAGAACCTGATTCAGAGGGCGTTCAGAGTCGATCAACTTGCACTCTCTCCTTGCAAAGCTTGAAGTGCCCTAGTCTACTTGGGAGCAGTCTACTGAAGGCTGTTCCACGACTGTGTACTTGTACATGTACAAGTATTATGTACGTGTACTCCGTAAAAACATGTCGAATGCGGAGTAGAATGATGGATTCTGGAAGGATCCAGGGTCGCTGAACAGACTCTTTACAGAAGGTTGGCTCTACAATACAGGGGATAAAGCGCCAGGCACCCAAGCGCCCGTCCCGCCTTTCCTGGGATGGCTACTACTGACATATTGGGCATTGCTGGATAACGGGTAAAATCGCAAAAGAAGGTGGAAACCCCAAGTGATGCGTCATCAATTTTTTGCACTCGTTTTCTCCAGACGAGAATTGGTGGGTTCAGGTCTGCCTGGTAATACTCCGTATCCTTTGACCCTAATAAAAATTTCCAATCTACTCCGTAGCGCACTACGGAGTAATAGCCCCAATCGACAGCAGAGGGCATTAAGTGGATACACCCACGTACCGATCATTTCAAATGCTATCTTCCACAACACCACCACATCACAAATGGCGCGCAGTACGGAGTATTATGTAAAACCAAAAATGAAGCTATTTTTATGATTTCAATGGCTGTGTACTTATAACTATACCGAAGAGCCTTTGAATAATGCTATTAACTACGTCCAAGTAGGGGTCTCTCTCCAACGCGCCTCAACGCGTTAGTGTTACCGGTGGTCTCTTTACATGGAGAGCGTCGGTAACTACAGCGAATTCGCTTCTTGTACACGAGGAGCACAATGCGCGCGTTGGCCGTGCCAAAGCACACTATTCACGGAATGCTTATTAGTAAGGTATGCGAATGTGTGTGGTGAAAATGCTTGCTTCTATTCTACGAGAGAGGGCCAGCGAGAATGGCTTCCTCTTTATACTCTGTACACTTGCTACGCCATGTGACCCTATCCGTGATCTACGTATGACGCTTTTACCGTTTTGTACCGTAGCGCCTATTCACAAAGGTTCAAAGTAGGCCCTATTGAAAGCCACACTTTCGAGTTTCAAGCTCGTGTTAATTGAATGTGAATAGCTTCATTTTTGTACAATATGGGGGTGGGGGGTTATTACTAACAGAAGTGGTGATGTAGTTTAGGAGGGCTGGTGGATGATCGGCTTGGGGAGGCGATCGGTACGTGGGTAGATCCACTTGTGCTCCTGAAATGATTTAACGACCCAACCCGATTCCGATTTGACCGTCATGTTTGTCCATCCTAGATCTACCGCACACCCAGTATTAATACTTCATACGGAGTACTCCGTACACCGATCGTGTCTACCGAGTATTACTACTACAGTTGGTATTTTTAGCACTGCCTTCCCGAGGCTAGAACTAGCTTTCGAGTCAGTAAACTAGTACTCCGTACGCGTGGACGAAACAGGAAGAATTTGGTTTGTTGGGGGAGGAAAGGAAGGAAAGGATCTGACGACGCCTCCATCTGGGACATCAGTATCTATCTACGGAGTATGCGGGCGGAAGAAATAGGTCAATCGGTCAGTCAGCCAGGACAAGGAGAAATGCAACTGAATACTACAATGGATTGGGGGCATGCCAACAACCTCCCCTCCAGGACAAAAGATGCCCCAGGTTTGGCAGGTTTGGCAGGTTTGGAGGAGACGGGAACGATGGCCTGGCAAATCGAGCTCAACCAGCTTGAAATTGAAGGTTCGGTGCCTCTTCTCGTGTCTCGTCGCAAGGCAGGCGAGTGCGGGTTACGATAAAACGACGAGTCCGTTTGCGAACCGCGAGGCCAAGCCAAGCCCTAATACCCCGTGCAAACTCTAGGGAGCGTAAGGGCCGCACAGAGTGACCGCACAGAGTGGGAGGGGGCTGGCCCAGCCGTCAAACTGCCAGGATGATTCTACGGGGGTTTTGGGGCGATGACGAAATGGTGAGGTCCTTTGGGTTACAGCATGGTACATATCATTGTACGGAGTACGGAGTACGTGTTTAGTATGAGTATGAGTTTTCATGGCAGCATGGCAACATGGGTACTAATGCCGAGCATTCAGAGTAGCTTCGACCAACAGTCCCCCCACATGCATCGACAGGTGCATTTACTCCGTACGGAGTAAACTACTTTGTATCGGGGATGGAACACGCGGATTATGGGTACAGAGTACACAGTATGGCCAGATTCGATGTTCAATTTGCCAGTACTTAGAGTTTAGTAATATGGACTCTTCACACGCCTTTCGGATACGATGGATCGCGGACAACAGTTCAGCTTTCGGGGCGAAGCCAAACCCCGGTGCCGTCAGGCCAGGCCAGCCAACGCACCATACCACCAAATGTGGTCCCTTTTCTCTCGTCATTTTTTTTTTTTTCACTTTTTCAGTCTAGTCGGTTCTGAAAGGGTCCCAACCTCTGTCTCGAACTCTTTACTTCCTAAACCCAAGCACACGCCAATGGGTGGATGCGAGATGCGAGATGCGAGATGCGGAATGAAGGAAAGAAGGATTGCTTGTACGGAGTAGTATTAATGCTTGTAGCGTTAGCCCCCCTCCCCCTTCGCCGCTAAAAAAAACAGAAAAAAAAATTATCTCGTATTCCAGTTTGGCCTTTTAAACTACTTTTTTGGCCGTCTCTGCTTGGAGTCGAGATTCATACTGTGTGCATTCTGTGCGTTTACGGTGTACTGGAGTACTCCGTAGTTTATTTAGACTAGTTTATGGAGTACTAGTTTACTTGGTAGTTTATTGAATTGGAGACGTGGAAAGAACCAGAGTTCCTTGATATCGAAATGAGGATACCTCTGGAATCGTGTTTTGTCAAGAACGACGTGTAGCATTTTCTTTTGGCCCAGAGCCCTGGATAGTACGGAGTATTACTAATAGTAGTTTATGAGTAATACTGGACCACAAGCCCCAGCAGGGTCGACATGGGTGTAGCGACCTAACCTGTGGGAACGATGCATGTTTGCGCTGGACAAGCCCCTCGATGTACGGAGTTTACTACTTGTAGTTTACGTGTACGGAGTATTAGTTTACTAGTTTACTCCGTGCTCCGTAAAAGCCGGCAGGGCCCAATGTCATACACATAGATTGGTCTCTTCCTACAAGTATACTGTGGATGACGATGGAGAGCTGGACCACCGTCAGAACTCCGAAGCAGCGACTCTTGTCGAGAGACCTGGGTAACATAACATGGCTGGCTCGATAACACCATTCTACCAAGTAAATCAAGCGAATTGAGAGCCTAAGGAATAAATGGACATCCCACAGACTGCAACAAAACAGGGGATAGAAAAAGCGGTCAAAAATATCCTATGAGCGAAAAAGGTCTACTTGTACAAGTACTCTGTAATAGTTGCTACCAATACTCCGTAAGTCTAGCCTCTTGACAGCACAGGGCCTGACACAGCTTGAGGCCCAACGTGTCATATCAACCACCAGAAAAGAATTGGAATGTGCAGTTGTAAATACTCCGTATGCACATGGACAGAAGGGGAAAAAAATATAAAAAAAGATCAACCAAAAGATGAAAAGGTGTTGCTTCCTGGTTGGAGCGATAAGGCATCTGGTTCGAGACCCCCTTGGCCCTTATAACGGTTGGACTTGGAGATGGAGGTGTCCCGATGCAGATAACAATGCATTCAACTCTGTAAAGAACCAGGTTTGTGCACAGGATGAAATGAATCTTGGATTTTTTGGGGGGGGCTTCGAGGAAATTCTAAATTCCATTTACGCCGCTGGTGAGATATCTTTAAACTGTGTATTGGGTGTGTAATTTCAATCTACATAAGTTGTCAATACAGGTCGAGAGCAGTACTGAACCATAATCGAGAGATGCAGAAACCTAAAGTTTACAAGTATGAGCATGTTATCTGGAGTTCTCGTGACTTCAATTGCATCTGCAATATCGGTTCATGCTGTGTCAGAGATGACACACAGTTATCGCTTCGGACCGCAACGAGCCTTTTCGTTACACGTTGGCTCCCTTTAGCACATAATGCATCGATAGAGCGATGCTATATGATGTTGTGTCACCCTTTTGTTACAAGGGAGGGGAATTGGAGAGCCTGTGCCTGGGAGGCTTGGATATGCTGTGTGACAATACACTTTCCGCTTAACGTGAGGATGAGAAAAGCTAATGTGAACAGCATGCTGTATAAGTCCACAACTAACTTTTCTTTCCTTTTCTTTTCTTTTCTTAGGTTCAAGAGCAGTGGTGTTATGATATCCGGAATACAAGCACGATCTGTGAGAGCATTGCATACAATCTAGTTATATTGATTCAGTACACCTATGTTCACTGAACATTGTAATCTCCGAATAGAATGGTAATATGGAGGGTTTGGAAGGAAACAGCAAAGCTTGAGACCAGTTTCACCAGCTCATTCGAGAGAGCAATGCCCATTGTGTTTGTTTAACAATTGCTTCTTTGTTCGTACTTGTAGACTGCACCTCGCAAAACATTATGTGCTTATCTTCTGTCTGATATCTCAAACGGCCCTGGTGCACGTCTCTATGAAATTCACAACAGGACCCTCCCCTATTCTGACCGTACAAACATTCAAAAGTTTTAAAAATAAAGTCTGGAAGACATTACTTTTCGAGGAATACAAATTTAGATTAGGACTTGAAATACATAGTACAGTACACGTTCCTGTAGAACAAGATGTGTTTAGGAAGCCATGGACTACCAAATCATAGACCCTTCCAAATATTAGAGCATGGACAGGCATTAATATACTAGACACCATATAACGGTGTAGACGAATAGAATAACCTAGTTCCATCCCGAATTAGTTCCAGGCGGTAGGATACACGATGGCTTCGGATCGTCGAGTAACTTGCGGAAGCCTGTGTGCGATGCCTGCATTGTAAACTCCGAGGCACAGAATTTCTCATTGATACCGAGGCCCATTCTAAACCGCCTCCTCTCTGACAGTATAACCTTGGATTACGCCAGACTTATGGTATTTTCTCAAGGTTTGTTCTCGAAAGCGCTAAGAACCAGCCTATGGTTTTGCATTTCTCTGGGCCAGAGGACGACTTGATGTTGTGGAGTGAGTCCTGTAAATGCGCTTATTCTGTGTGTTGTTCGATGGCTAACGTGTATTGGAAGCAGAATATTGAATGCAGTACAGGCGAGGCAGAATACCCGATGACTATCAAGCCAGACTATTGTCATGGACGAAACAGTCATACCAGGACTGCTATAAACGGCCAGGACAGACCAACTTTGAAAGGAGAGCTTGATTACAGATTTGGAAGACGCAAGTGAGGTGTGAAAGAATCCTGACAGTATTATTCCTTGAATCTGTTGTATAGCACTGTAAGTATCTAGCGAGAGCGTAGTATTCTGGATCTGTTATTCGGGAGTCTCGCATCGCATGCATTCAACTTGTTCCTCCAATTTGCAATTTGCGGGATCACTACCCGGGTAAGCAAAGAAACCTTGTTAGACATTCTCAAATATACCAAGTATATGCTTTGATATCGTCGATAAGGTCTGTCATTGGTTGCAATTGAAGCATAACCACATCTGAAAGCCAATGCTTACTTGTTGTAGTCGTTCAACACCCTTCAGACAGGGTGGTGGAACGAATCATGGCAGTCAGAGTACAGCGACGTGCGTTGCATCCTTGACATCGTCGGAGCAAGGCATATTTCGAATCAATTGACTTACATGGCATTTCTGCGTCCTTGAACCGACCAAATTGGTGGAATTGAAGGGCGCTATATCATCAGGATGCATCACCATTACTTTCACCAAGAAACTGAGAGGATAGGGAGGATAGGGTCGACAAGAAGGGTGATTCACTATACAGTTGTCGTATATCGGCCAGTGTGGACATCAGAAGCATCCGTTACATAAAGCACCGCCAGTTCGCCCGACCTCACAAGCCTCGCCTTGCTACACTTTTTTCATTTTTCGTTTTCAAGCCCACGGGAATTCATGATACCATTAAAACCGCCACCCACATTGTTTTGCGGAATTTTTTTTGTATTTGTTTGCTGTCTGGCGCTACCATTCAGCGAAAACGATTGCCCTTTTTATTTTGTGCGTCAAGTTTTAGTTGAACTGAATGCCCGAGAGCAAGGCCATGCTCTGAAAAAAATATCCTGCCTTGACCAATGCAGCCAAATCATGAGACCATCCCCACTACCAACTCCGTCCGGAAGCCTTTATTTATATCGAAGAAGGGTAAAGCATGACGCGAACCGAGGCACCAAACGACTTGGTGGGGAGGGGGTGCGCGAACTTTGCGCGGACAACGCCGGAGTTGCCTGTAAAAGTACATTCACGTCAGTATAGAGCCTCATGCAAACGTCGTGTAGTTCGAATGAGAGTAACGTACCATGTGGCCTGGTGACCTTGCCCCAGATCACGCGGATCTTAGTTCCTCGCTTCTCGGTGTGTGCGCGGTAGACATATGCGATTCGCTTGCCGAGGTAGAAGCTTTTAAAACAAAATTAGTTTCTGGCAATTTCATCGAGTGGAGGGGGAAAGTCCGGATTTCCCAGAGCTAGTGGTGACATACTTGGCAGCGTTTGTGTCGTCAACACCCTCAATCTTGATAAGGCTGGTGCCAGGGTTGGTGGCGCGCTTGCTACGTTGGTAGCTAAGGTGGCGACCCCTGAGAAGAAAATGGTCAGTATCATAGTTCCTTTCGAATTTCAAGCCAAGTAGGTGCATGTCTCGGTATCGGGCCTTCGTGATCGTGCTCAAGGTTTTGTGTGTCCAATATTTGCAGTTTCGCTTCGGGATCGATCTTGGCAATGGGATTGCGACTTACTTAACGTATACTAAAAACATACAATGTTAGCAATGCGGCGATGAGAGAGGAGGGCTTCGTGCAAGATCGAGCCAATGTGTATTCTTCGAATTGGCAACGCGTGCGACTCTTTTCTCGAATTGGCGAGGGCATGAAAATACTCACATCGGTGTCCAGCTTCTGAAGGCATTTTGGGCGAGTTTTATCCACCAGGCTCTGGTTACTGGAGCAAGGGATGGATTCCGATAACTGCCTTGATAAAAAGACGGTTTCGTGTCGGGATGCTGTTTCCTCGGTCTTGGTTGTCGAGATAGTGTTGAAGGTCAAGGAGTGTCAAATATTTTGAGTGGCAGTCCATTAGGGCTGCTGTGCACAAGTGGGCTGTAAGTCACGTGTACTTAGTCATCGTAATTTTTTTCTATTTTGTGGTAAACTTTTGTGGGATGCACAGCCACTAGTTCAATCTTCTAAATATGTGGCTTTACAATTTGTGGCGTATCTTATGACCCCACATTCTTATCCATCTGAAAGATGGGTTTTTTCCATTCACATAATACGTGTACTGGATCAAACCCCCCATTTGACTCAATTCAAATTCTTCTGCATCACAACTTCTGTCACTAACAACACAACCAAAAATAAAGCTATTCACATACCGTTACCACTGAACACGCAAGCAGAATCCTGCGCCTCTCTCTCTCTCTCTATATATATATATAGAGAGAGAGAGAGTATGCCCTCTCAAGATTGAAGAGAGGAGAATCCTCTGGAGAATGAACAACATCCTTTTTGCAATCTTTTTCCAATACACCACTCTTTCGTCATTTTACGAGAACCTTCTCGCCGCTTGGCCTTTCCTTCTATTCATCTATGAGCCTCTAGACTTTTATATTGCAGCCATTCCTGGAGTGTACCGTCCCGATCGGTAGGGAGGCCTTTGATAGGAATGCCAACGGCGAAGTCTAGCCGCCATCTGATGGGTAAAGGAGGCAAGATGGCAAAAGAGAAAAAGCGAGGCCAACAAACTTTCCTGACCTTTTAGTACATGACAGTTACCAAGCTTGGCAGTGTGATGCGATGCATTTCTGCTCCAGCTCAATAGGCTCTCCTAACATAAGCTCTCTCTCACTCTCACAACACACACACACACATGCAATAATACATATCGCTTTCTCTTAACCATCATATTACATGTGAATTCTCTCGTTAAACAAGCCTAAAAATATCAAAACAGCTTTATTTTTGGTTAACTTATGATGCTAATTGTGATGTGGTGGTGTTATGTAAAGAGGAAATGAGTTGAGCTAAATGGGGGGAGTGATCCATAAGAGGGGGGCACTTAATCAATTGCCTAATTAGGAGAGCTTGGCCAGGAACCAAACCATTGGCTTGTGATCTGATGATGGTAAGCTCTCTTCAGGCCACGTAGTAATACACCAGACCTTCATCTTTGCGTGTTTCTTTTTAACTCGGTCTTGTTTTACACTGGTTGTTTCCAACTCGCCCCGATTTGTAAGGACTGAGGTATTTTCATCCAGGTCGATGACAAGTGTTTCCGTGCGGAACCTCGAGACATTTCCGCGCACGCACAACGGGGGTCCGGTGACCGGACATGCTTAGTAGCTTTTGTCACCCCTACCCCCAAGTTGGCTGTTCCGAGTGGAGTGAAAATGTCCCGCCCGTGTAAATTGGTAAACACACATATCTACTCCGTATTCTGGACTTGGGACCACAGTGTGCGGAGGTTCGGGATTCAAGCTTCGTTGTTACCTCGCATGGACAGACAGACCTACGCCTCCTCCAAAATCGGCTTTTACCAGTCGCCAACCTTGTTTCAGGTTAGGGAAAGATCTTTGTGATATGTTCTGCAGAATGATCTCTACTATAAATAGGGGTCCGGCTTCGTTTCGCTATGATGGGAGTATCGAAATACTCGGTATGCTCAGGGATTTTCAAAACGAGAGCAGAGTGGCCCATTGTTGATGTCAGACAGAATTGGGCCAGGCCCTAACCACACAATGTGCCCCTTTTCGTCTCTCTTTCCAAACATATGGGGTATTAAGCGCTGATGTATACACAGTCCGCATCGTCGATTCTGGTTTAAAAGTACTCCGCAGGCCTTTAATATTTCCATGAATGGGAGACTTGCTGCAGAACGGAGTATCCATTCTGGTGAAAATGCCCACACCACTTTCTCGGTTTTGGAGAGAAGTTCTTCCCCCCACGAAGCTCCCTCAAGGTCTCTCTCCCAACCCCACGTAGCGATACACTAAGCCCACTGGCCTATGAATACCTTTTAGGGGGGTAGGTGGCAGGGATGTTGGTCGCTTAATAAGAAAACCCGAAAGGGCCTCAACAAAAATGCCATTAGCGATCCAGTCAGACCTCTAGTTTGTCCAGTCCATCCATTGGGCAAGACCATCTCTGGCCTCAGCGGCTCCAAGCCCACAATGAAGACAGGGCTTTTCGGTGGCCGTAGCCTGTTCAGTGGGTATACTCGGCCCGCCACATGTTACCCTTTTTTTTTCTCTCTCGGAATATCTCTCTCGGAACAATGTTTCTCATTATCAGGATTGATCCCTGGCCAAGGCTTAGTGCAACCTAAACAACGCCTAGGCGGTGAACAGTGTCCCAGACAGACACGAGGCCAGGTGTCACTATCTGAACCATTGTGGAACACCTCCTGGCCTGGGATTTATCCAGGTGGCAGCCACCCCAGAGCACCTGAGGATCAGTATGTAGACTCGCTTCTCGGAGATCGTTTCCGCCGAAGTGTGCGTGTGTGCTCGCTATTGAACCAACTACGGCCGTCCTAGCCGGGCTATTGCTATCATTCAACGCCGCATCTTTTGACTATGCTTTCGAAGCTTTTGCCCCACGCCACCCACGCTGTCGGCTGGATCGGATAGAGATATTCTGCAGCAGTCATTCTGCACCTCTGGTGTTTGGCTGTTTCTCATCACATACAAAAACAGTACTCGCCATCCAATCCCAGCAGACAAGGAATGAGACGAAGGAGTATGTAATGGATGCTGTCATGCAGTGGTGACGAGTGGTGGCGCCTCCAGAATGCCCCGTACCCCTCAATCAGCAATTCGCCACAAACCCAACCTCAGCTAGATTGTGAGGGAGAAAGCTAGCTTTCAGAGCTTGGTGGCCAGCGTCTAACCCACTAACTTGTTTTTTTGCCGTTGTGCTCGCACACCCACCACTTCTGAGGAAAGCCTGCGGCTAGACTGGCCGATGGTTTTTTTTTTCTTTTAAAGATAGATGGCTGTTGCTTGTAACAGCCTGGAGAAATCAAATACCTCTCTGCGATATTTGGTAGACGATGGGTGGATTTGACGGAGTCTTCTTTCACGGAGTACCGATAGAAAATTTGGTTGATAGTACGGAGTAATAGAGGTCAGGAAACCTTCGCAAGTAAAATTAGCCCCTCCCACCATCTTCCTGTAGAGCCCCCACTCGATGTACGGAGTACATCAGGTATTATGCTATTGTAAGGATGACTTCCTTTTTACCACTGCTGACTGAAAGTCGAGAAACAAAGAGACGAGACAGACCAACTGCTTCTTCCCTCCCCTGATTACGGATATACTATGGAAAGAAATTGCGAATCAAGTGCAACCACACATATGTGATCTCCAGACTTCTCCATCATCAAGGCACAGGTGTTTGTGTCTAAGATATCCGTCTCATAATGGGTCCGCCTTCAATTTTGGCTCTGTGGTTGTGTGTCGAGAGATTAGCCTTTAGCACCTAGTTCGGTGTAAATACCCCTCCTTTGGAGCACTTGGTACGAGGGATAAAAATTAAACCCGTCATCATCATACTCTGTACGGAGTAGTTGAATCACTAATAAACAAGGACAGAGTTTCTGAAACGGACGTAGATAACATTAACTAGTTTACGGAGTACTACAAAGGCAATCTGTCTTGTTACAGGCCTTTGAAATCTTGGATTAATCAGGTACTTGGCCGGATTTCTAAGGTACTTGTGTTCCGACAAGAGTTTGGCAAAACCACCGCTAGTATGTACGAAAGGCTGTCTGAGCTCCGAGAACTCCTGACGTCTCCTTGTCCCCCTCCGATGTACCAGACACCCCCCGCACTACCCCCCTTCTAAACGTAAACTACTCCGTACATCTTGGGTGGGCGCCAACTGGGACATGCACCTGCACCACCCCCCGTCCTCGTGCTTTGCCCCTCCCAAGCTTGTCGTCAGTCATTAAAAAAAAAAAATACCTTTCCCAACACTTGCGACAAAAAAGCTGCCCTGCCCTGCCCAGTCCTCCCTCCCCCCTTCCTTTCCCATCTCTTCTCCTCTCCCTCCATTGATTCCCTGCTACTATCCCACATACCAAATATACCCTTTTACAGCTGCTTCACTATCGTCGTTATTCATCCCATTACCCCCCCTTCCCCAAATTTAGCCCTCCTTCGCTATTTCGGCCCTAGTAGACCGACTTCGCTCGCAACCATGGCGAACTCTTCCTCTGCGTAAGTCTCGCAACCCCGCGCCCCTCTCATGCCCATACATCCACGATTGCATGTCGCAACGCGAACTGGCAATGCTTCGTGACACGTTCTACAGGCGGTGGTAGTGGCAGCGTCAACGGCAACAAACCCCCGTGCGGGAGCTTTTGCGTCGCCTTGACCGCCATGTCACCACGCGTGATTTTATATATCTTCCACCTTGGCTAATCACATATTTTGATAGTGCCCTTGAGCTGAAGGAGAACACCGTGATTGTTGTTCTCGGTGCTTCTGGTGATCTCGCAAAGAAGAAGACGGTTGGTCCAATATGCCTTTAACCCTCTCGCTGTATCTCGCGCGCAACTAACATGACTCTGCTAGTACCCCGCGCTCTTTGGCCTGGTAAGAATTCACCGAAATTACATAACTTCCTTTCCCAACAACCTCGGAACGGCCATATAGCCAAGAAATTCAATGCATTACCTCAATGTTTACCATTAGCTAACTCGTCACGTCCTGCTTCCTAGTACCGCAACCAATTCCTTCCCAAAGACATTCGCATCGTTGGCTATGCGCGCACAAAGATGGACCACGAGGAGTATTTGAGGAGGATTAAGTCGTACATGAAGACGCCCACAAAGGAAATTGAACAGCAATTGCAGGAATTCTGCGACCTTTGCTCATACGTCTCCGGCCAATACGACAAGGATGAATCGTTCCTTAACCTCAACAAGCACCTCGAGCAGCTCGAGAAGGGCCGGCCCGAAACCCATCGCCTGTTCTACATGGCGCTCCCCCCGAGTGTCTTCACAATTGTATCCCAACACCTAAAGAAGTGCTGCTACCCTCAACGGGGAGTTGCACGAGTGATTGTTAGTTAACTCCCTAGCCTTCTCTGGCCTGGTCCACCATCCGGCGGCGTATTTCCCAGCATCCGCCGTTGTTTCTATTGCTGACACTATGCCCGCAATGGGCTTCCCTCAATGCTTAGGTCGAGAAGCCATTCGGAAAAGATCTTGCAAGCTCGCGAGAGCTTCAAAAGTCTCTTGAGCCCGACTGGAAGGAGGAGGAATTGTTCCGTATTGACCACTATCTCGGTAAGGAGATGGTCAAGAACATTCAGATTCTTCGCTTTGGCAACTCGTTCCTTGGTGCCACTTGGAACAGACACCACATCGATAACGTGCAAATCACCTTCAAGGAGCCCTTCGGTACCGAGGGACGTGGCGGTTACTTTGATGAATTTGGCATTATTCGCGACGTTATGCAGAACCATCTTCTTCAGGTCCTCACTCTTTTGGCCATGGACCGTCCCATCTCGTTCTCGGCCGAAGACGTCCGTGATGAGAAGGTGCGCGTTCTCCGTGCCATTCCCGCCATTGAGCCCAAGAACGTCATCATTGGGCAGTATGGCCGATCTCTCGACGGAAGCAAGCCCGCGTACAAGGAGGACGAAACCGTGCCCAAGGACTCGCGCTGCCCAACCTTCTGCGCCCTCGTCGTCTATATTAAGAACGAGCGATGGGATGGCGTTCCCTTCATCATGAAGGCTGGTAAGGCATTGAACGAGCAGAAGACGGAAATTCGCATTCAATTCAAGGACGTCACCTCTGGAATCTTCAAGGACATCCCGCGAAACGAATTGGTCATGCGCATTCAACCCAACGAGAGTGTCTACATCAAGATGAACTCCAAGTTACCCGGCCTCAGCACCCAGACTGTAGTCACCGAGCTCGACCTCACCTACCGTCGCCGATTCTCTGATTTGAAGATTCCTGAGGCCTACGAGTCTCTAATTCTCGATTGTCTCAAGGGTGACCAGTCCAACTTTGTCCGAGACGACGAGCTAGATGCCAGCTGGAGAATCTTCACTCCCTTGCTCCACTATCTCGACGACAACAAGGAAATCATTCCTATGGAATACCCCTATGGTACGTGATGCTAGCCGCTATTTTTCTCCTCGCATAACCTTGGTGAAGTATTCTAACGACTCTTTTAGGATCCCGAGGACCAGCTGTCCTCGATGATTTCACATCGTCGTACGGCTATAAATTCAGCGACGCTGCCGGATACACCTGGCCCACTACCTCGGCAGCCGCCGCCCCCAATAACAAGTTGTAAGTTTGGCAGGACATGCAAAGTTAGTCGCTTTTTTTCCCCCTCCAGCTGCACAACATGTTCCAACGTGTTGTTTTTAGCGCCTCCATCTTGAAGGTTTTCGCACACCTGTGGCATTTGGATTTTTATTTATTCTTCATCTTTCACAGCTTGGGTAAGAAGCTAACCCGGGTCTGTCTTATGTAGTGGAAGCAACCGCCAAATGTTCTGAACATAGGCGGCTTTTTTCGGAATACACTACTCGAGGCGATCGATCGCAGAACCATCGTAGTCCCGTCCGCAGCCGCCCCGCTCGCTAAGGGGGCAAATATTGGACCACCTGAGGTGTTTTAAGGTCGGTGGCTTGTCCCTGAAAGTAACAGTGAGCTTGTCTCTGCTTTGGCAATTTTTGCAGAGTGTGAGAACAAATGGCGCCCGGCGTGGAGTTTCGATATCTAAAGGATATGTATAAAATGTCGGCGGTGTCTCTTGATATCTGTGATTGCGACCACTGTTATGGATATTGGGGGGGCCCCAGGAAAAGTTTGACCATTTTGCAGCACCAGTACGAGAAACTTGGGAGATGGCCCGGATGATCAAGCACGCCTGGCGTCTATGGCTTGATACTTGCAGAGGAGACATTTTTTTTTAGGTTTTCATTTCTGGACAGGTTGCACGGACAGACTCTGTTCAATCGGCTCAACACGATCTGATGAATTGATATATTATGTTTTAAAGATAACGGCGCATGTGATGCTACGCTTCCCAACTGAACAATTTGATTAGAAGGCATATGTGCTATCCTAGAACCCGATACAGATTAAGAACACAGAATGATGTAGGGGTTGGTATAAAAGTAACCAACTACTTGGACATGCTGGGAGAGTTAGAGGTTAGTTACATTTTCTGCCGCCAACTCGGCCTCGATGGATTGCCACATGGTTTTGGATAGATACCCGCCAACCCAGTAGCCTCCTTGCTGGTCTTTGCCCATGATGGGAATAAGATACCGCGCTCCAGCCCCAACAAAGTCACAATGCAATGCATGTACGTGGGCTTTCCACAACCAGTCGTCGCCATATCCTCCTCAAGAGCTTCCAGAGCTCCATCGCCAACAACAACAGCAGGTGAAAAGTCAACGTCGCCAAAGAAGCGAGCGCGCGACCAATTCGTAAAAGTTACCAGCTTGCTCCTTACAGCGCCAAAAATAGGTGGATTTCGATATTTCCTTATAGATTCTTGGGTGAAAAGAAGCTGGGCCTTCAATTGGGCGGGCGTAGTCTGTTCCAAGAGCGCCTTTCGTACGACAGCAGCGCCAGGTCCTGGGTTCTGGGTTCGTGCTCGAAAATGATTGAGAATCTGCGAGTACAAAGGCGGCTAGGTACATGTTTTGCACGTAGGAAGAATCTGGGTCTAGGAGGTCTTGGAGGCGGGTTCGCACCTAGACAAGGTTTTTTATGGCGAGGGCGCGGGGCTTGGAGTTGCGGAACGCGAGGCCTATGAGCCAGGATACTATCAGATCGTTTGTGCTGAAGGTGAGGTTTTCTGAGGCTGTGGATCGAGTCCTGAGGGTTTCGATGAATGTTGCGGGGAGGTAGATTGTTTTCGAGATTGTCTTGGGACCTAAGAATAGGTCTATTACATAGCGAACGGCGAAGAATAGCCCCTTCAGGCCCGTGAGGTCCATATGTGCCAAAACAAATGTTTCTTGCGGTGGCTTCATGTCTTGACTTGCGAGGGGGACCTTGTCTAAGGCAGCCAGATGGGGGACCTTGTCTTCTTTCCCTGCAAGGACAAGACAAAGAGCGGATATAAAGTCTTTGAATCCCATGGTGTCGGCCACGGCGTGGGGCCAGTTGAAGGATACCAACGTGGCATCGTTGAAGGACTCAATGTGGAGTGATAGGGCTGGTTCATCGGACTCAAGGTAATCTGACAGTTGGCGGGGAGCATTTGGCCGAGCCAACAGACCGCCCTACACCCTCTTCCCTTTTTATACGAACCTCGTGTACAAAAGATAATATGCTACATTAGACATCCGGCCGTCGGCCTTGGGGAAAGAGGTTTGAAAGGGGGGCCTCGATAGCTTGGCAACATTGACACATGCAGCAAACGCCGTATGGTGCAGAACCACTTACATGAAGGGGAAGGTCGAAGGACATGTGCTAGCCGAGACATGGTGAGATATCTGTTCTGGGGACCGGGGTATAGACCGAGCTGAACTGCACCACCGCCCGTATAGGTACCTTTGAGGACTCAATACAGAAGATATAGCTGATTCATCAACAAGTAAATGAAATCCAGACAGGAAAGTAATCAGTAGGTATTAATATGGTGAAGCCAACGCCGTCCAGTCAAGTGGAGGTTCAATATTCCACATTTATCGCCAAACATAGACAGGAGTATCATGCTTTGCTTGACGTCGGATCCGACAGGTGGGCGTAAGAAGTTGTGATGGCGAGTAGGGACGGGTAATTCTGTGATACCTATATACGAACATGGGCTTGATTTCAAAACTGCTACGTGTATGACTACAGAGTATTGTAGCCACCTTCCACCTGCTTAAGTACTACGGGCTGGAGTCTGTACCCGCGCAGGGTGTAACGAACCCCGTAGCCTCAACGGACGTATCCACGTACCCACCTTGCTTATAGCTAGCCGTTTATGCAGGTGGTAAGTTATCTCTTCGTTCTCGATTTTGATTGTCTCTATCTTTATAAAGCAACAGGATGCAACTAGATGGTGCCGATGTCGGCTTATGTGTATCTACATATGGGAACAGCTTACTCCGTACACTATATGTTTGCACCTCACTCCATCCTGATCACCCGCAAGGCCATGGTCGCGGTTGGTAATAGTACTACAGTCATGGATGAAAATCGCTTATCCTTACCACATTAGACCTAACACGCCACATCCGGAGTATATATTGGAAGCGATTTCAAGGGAGACACGGTAGCGCCCAGAATAAGGCTGCTCACCTGCATGTACGCTTATCCTATACGGTACTAAACGGATGGCCCAGACCCCCCCTCTATGATCGCTTCGGCAAGAGATTCGATTGGATCAATTTTTTGAGCATTTGCACACTTTTGATTGTTGGGGGGTCAATATACGGAGTAGATGGATAAGATTAGATGGTTGGGCCCCTCCCCCCAGGCCGTCAAAATCTATAGTCTATACGGAGTAGAATTGCTTTAAGAACACGAGAAACTCTGGGCACCAGGGGGGGGGGGGGGGGGGGGCTTGACTGGATATAGTTAGTTGGGTACTCCGTACATTTTGAGGCATTCTTGCTCTGTACGGAGTATATTAATAGTCGTCGAAAAAGTTCAAACAGATCAACGAGTTGTCCATTAAATACTTGTACCTGAGTGCTGAGCCTCCTGCCTATAATACGATAGTAACTGAAGAGATTCTATTCACTGTTTGCATATTTGGGCAAGCTTTTGGGTACTGCTCTCTGCATATGGCGCTAAATCTACTCCGTGTGGGGTGCAAAAATGCTGGTGTTGGTGATGTGACGAGTTTGCTCGCCACAGCGCCAGCTATTCACTGGGGCACGTTCATGACGGCCAGTCTCTGGCCATATGTAAGGAGTGTGGGTCTGGCTTCAGTGGGCCGCGCCAGCTAGTGGCGAATGAGTCACATCAGCTAGTGGCTGAAGGAGTGAGTCTCACCAGCTAGGGGCTGAAGGAGTGAGTCACACCAGCTAATGGGCGTCCGAAGGGCTGGGGGAGACTGTATAAAGAGGCCGGGGGCCGCATAGTATATTGGTTCCCCAAGTTGAAGTCTTTCAAGCTACCAACACCTACCTTCACTGTT
>JADHKT010000075.1:0-141320 GCA_019925285.1 Graphium sp. VPRI43844
CGTCATTGGAGAGGTTTTTGAAAAGTGTGAAGGAGGGAGGGTTATGACGCGTCGAGGGCTGGCACGAAAATTTAATTTAAAATTGGCGTTTTTTTTGACCTCCCACTGTACTTGTACTTGTGAATTTGACGAGTAGGGCTGGACGCTCTGGAGATGTTTCATCCTCCTTACTTTTAACCACATTGAGAGGATTTTCTTTTGCCATCTCTTCGCATGCCATTGAGAAGCCCCGCAGGTTGCAGAGGCAAATATTGGACTAAAATATGTTTGTTAATGACGTCCTGGTTTCTATTTGGAGTCGGTAAGACGCCTGTTAGTCTAACAAAAGCAGACAGGACAACCTCATGTGCATCATCACCTGTCAGCGCCGCCGACGCAGCCATCCACGTCACCAAACAAGTCCGATTCCCTGATTCTGAATTTGCCAAGGGGATGGCCTGACTTTTGGGTCGTGCCACCATGTTCTCAGGCCAGGCTATGCGGTGTCTCGCTCAATCACCAACACATCCTGTATGCGGCATTCAACGCCATTACTTTTTCTTCCTGGGCCATCTCGGCGATCCTCTCATCTAGAAATTCAGAGGAGCCGACTGTGCATGGATATTCTTTTTCGCCTAGTACTTTCTTCCGGCCGATGAACTGAAATGGTCTAGGGCAAGACCTTGCCGGCGACGGCGACAACCCTGTAGCGTGACAGAACTGTGCCAGATTGCTCACTGACGGCAAACTCCCAATGGATTATCAGTATTCAAGTCGACGAGGAGAAGAGGATGGATAATCATGGCAGCGATTAACGCATATCGAGTTGTTGCCTATCGTTGCTCCAACAGTAGTTGATCTATATCAAAAGAGCAAAGTGGGCAAAAAGGCGAGGGTGTATACGAATGAGATGGATGAAAAAGAGATATGTGTCGACAATAAACGACGTGTTAAATGTGTGCACGCATATGATTGAAGGTGGTTAAGGCCTAGCTGAGTTGCAAAAGGCAATGTTGTACGGAGTATGAAGTATGATTATGATGGTCGGAGAAGCCCAAGCTGATACCACTCGCCCTATTTTCAAAAACAGGGCTGTACGGGGTATTCGACTTATCCCGTGTGGTTGGGCGTCGAGAACAGGGCATGTCAGGCTCGGCGCGTCTATGGAGTAGACCCTTGATGATTGGCGGGATGTCACAGCCTACAGGCTGCCTACCTTAAAGTACTCCGTACTTGAAGTATGCAGATTCTGACTCTTGCAATATTCTGGCCCGGCCGCCACATTAGATCAGGGCTTCAAACACCATCTTGCCACTCAAAGAAACGACTCTTTGAATTCAAATATCAAAATTTTTCATCTGCCAGGGCACAAAACCGACGGCCCAATGTCCCAACTGCCCATTCCCAGCCAGAAACCAACTCTGCAATGGCTTTGACGCCCAACACGGAACACAAAGCCTCCCAGGCCATCCCTTGGTCTGCCTCGAACACATCGTTCAGCTACTTGTAGGCAATTTTCTCGACTCCGACCTTTGTTGCGAAGACCTAGAGATTATGGCACCATAGCTCTGGATGATGTCCACCTGGTCAAGCTCCGACATCCGACCCCTCCATCGACACAAACTCCTCGGCTGCGAAATATTAATAACGGAAAGCCTTCGTCTTCACCTAGTATGACACGAAGACCGAGCCTTTTATCAACCCTCTTCCAAAGTATCTGCTATCGCATTACTTTTGGACGACATACCTCACAGATGAGACGGGTATCTTGGGAAACTCGCGTCACGGATATCAAGAGAGCTGCGTTGGGCTACATACGAACATACAGATACCTAGCCAAGCACGAATCCGATTTCGACCTTGCGCAATGCCAGCCACAAACTTATTCCCAGCAAAGTCACATGGCCTCAATTCTGTGCCTTCATCTCTAACTTTGATTGTATCTCAGATGACCACGTTTCAGGCCGCTATCAATACGACGAACTACGATTAAGCCGACTGAATTTCTACTGCATGTTCTTCTTGCGTAGGTTCCATTTCGAGTATCTGCCCATGCAATACTCGGCTTTCTACCCAAGGCTTCTTGTAGGGAAGAGAAAAAAAGTCCTACAAACACCTTTCAAGTATGTTCTCAGTAATACACGTAGGATTTGAATACTAGCATGCATCGCAGAATATACCCCAGATGACAAATCCAAAAGTTCGTATCGTTCAACAGGCTATCCAAATACACTTTCTTAGCTTCCGCCTTTGACAACCGTTGCTCAAATATTTAGTTATATGAACATGGACCCTGCTCATCTCGCTGTTCGTCAGAGAGCGAAGATGGTTCATGCTAGCCTTTCGGCATTTCCAGTTGAATTCCCCGTTAATCATCATGCATGGAGCTCGTCGGGATATTATGCTTTCGGGGGTTCAGGGACGGTAGTGTGGTATGATGAAATCTGACATGTGCATCGGATGACCAACATTGGCCAGTTTGAGAGTTAAGAAGGCAAGGGGGTTCTTGATCCTATCACTACGGAGTACTCCGTAGAATGCACCCTGATAAAAACGCAAAACGGTGGCTCGGTGACCCTGTGTCTTAGTAAAGCAACGTTGTGGCAATATCAAGACGAAAGAAGGAGCTGATAATCTCCATCCGTATCTCGCTTGCTATCTTCTGTCGTCTCTTCGGCCTTTCAATACTGGTCATGCCATGTGCACTCCCACAACTTACTTAGAGCGCTCTCTTTGCAGTAGCAATGCTCGTATTCAATGACAAGACCGGACAAGACATATGAGACGACCCTGTCATTGCATGCAGGCAGGCAGGCAGGCTAACCAAGATTCGGTGGACGGGGTGGAACCTGTCGTGAATAAATTCAGCCGTCGAAAAGATGACGGCAGCGGAGGCAAGTTATGCTCCTCCCTCGCACACAGGCCTCATCATGGGAACCTATTCGGGGTTGTATTGGGTAGGGGGTGTGCGGGCTTGGTCTCCGGACATCCCCACGGACTTGGCGCACACCCAAGACAGGGCAAGGGCGAGAGAATGGTTCCAGGAACCCAAATCAACCACTCACACACCCCACCCTTCTTGAAGCCCAAAATAACATTGTGTGATGTCCAATTTGATCGACTTTTTGGAATTCAGTCCCTCGGCTTCTCTTCTCTCTTCCTTTTTTTTTTTCTTCTTTTTATTACGAAGAGGTTCTTTCCTCTTTAAAGTAAGCGGCTAGAGCATTGAAAAGGAAAGCGCCAAGGACCGAGAGGTGGGGCTAATCTGCCGGGCTCCACCGCCTTTCGGCACCGGAATCATGGCCACGGCGACCGATCCAATCAAGCGGGCTGTTGGGGGTATCATAATTACTCTACAAAGTATAGAGTGCGGAGTAGGAGAGAAGGCTATGGAATGCAAATACCAGAAGAGAAGAATCCGAGAAGAACTGAGTGGATTAGAGTAGGCGCATCTGAATCCAAAAGAATACAAATACAAATACATACCTCGAATACTTGTAGTAAAACAAAACAGTCCAAGACACGAGCCACAAAGAGACACACATGTGGAGATTTGTGGCCATCTATTGCCCTGAGGCCTAATACTCCGTAGTTGCTTACTTATTTCTACTCGCTAGTTGGGCCAGTTTCCTCAAGCCACAAGCCACAATTGACAGTGATCATTACTCCGTAAAGAGGAAGGAAAGCGGATTAAGGTGAGGAGGGAAGGCAGGACCGGGCGCCTAAATGCGCCTGTCTGGCCTACCTGTTATGGATGGCTTCAGCATCTTCTTGATTCTTCCCTTGTACCCAGTCTTGTTTTGGCTTCTCCCCGCTCTGGTATTCCATATCGCACATAAAGACAATCGATTCATTGAATTCCGACGACATTCTTCGTTTATTTTTCCGTATGCATGAACAGCAGTCAACGCACACGTTTGATTTTTGGGGGCTGTCTGGCTGGCTGGAAATCCTTGCATACAGCCACACCGCACACCGCACACCACACAATGTGCACCCCCCTCCCCCTTCGGCATACCAAGAAGAGGGAAAAAGAGAAGGATCTTCAGCCCGCAAAGGGATGTCTAATACATACTGTAATACTGCAGGGCTGGCTCGAAAAGGCTATGACCACCGGACTTGGCGCCAAACCATCCCACCCCCAAACTGTTTTAATCCCCCTCAGGGTTATCTGCTGTCATTCGGACAGCATCCTCCGTACTCCATGCCCAAGCACCGTGCTCCGAACGAAGCGAACAGCGAAGCTAGCTAATGTGCGAGCAACGCTTACTCCGTACATTTTCCTTCTTGAAAATAAAATATGACGGAGAAAGGGGGTGTGAAGAAACGGAGCCCTTGCTCAAAAGTACAGCGCCCCCTCCCTTTCGCTTTTCAATCACCGATTGGGTATCAACAAGAACACTACTGATTGGTTCACACACTCCGTTGGTTTGAAGAGAAAAGAAGAAGCAAGATTCCAATTATGGAATGGGGTGAACTTTACCAGGGAGGGGGGGTTCAAAATGGGACAACCCCGTCCTCGGGCTTCGTGTCTGAGACCCAGGGTCAGCTCGGTGTTATCAATGCTTTCGGTTTCTTGTCTTCTACTCTTTACTTCCCTCTTCCTTCCCCCTCTCCCCGTCTCCGTCTTCGAGATTTTTACGTCTTCACATTGAAGTCCGCATCCTGGGGGCTATTGTTCCTTTTTCTTTTTTTTTCCTTCTCTGCTTTCCACTTCACTTTCTTTACAGATTCCATCCGTCGTCTCTGGTTGAATAACCCTAGTTCGGCCAGGAATTCCACCGACTGAATCCTTACAACCTATTCACTTTAGAAAGAGCAAGCGCGGGCTTTTTCTTTTTTAACAAGATGGAGGGCTTCTCCATGGTAGTTTTCTACCTGGGAATTCTCCTCGTCCCAGGCCTCCTCTTCTCCACCATCAAACGCTTCGCCAAATTGAACTCAAATGACGGTAAGGTCGTCAAGCCAGGCCGATTCCCCGGCCCCAAGCTCTTTCCCATCATCGGTCGTATCCATGACCTGCCCCGATTTTCCATGTGGTTGAAATTCAAGGAATGGGCCGACATGTATGGTCCCATCTACGAGACACGCATGTTGAACCAAAAGTTCATCATCATTTCCAACGAGAAGCTCGCCGCCGAGCTCCTTGTTAAGAAGGGAAACAACTTTGCCGGACGACCCCAGATCCGTGCCCTGATCAATCACAAGGCCGGCCCTGTCTATTCGGCTCTCATGGACCGCCACGATACCTGGAAGAATCAGCGAAAATGGGTTCACTCAGCCATGGTCGCCGCCCACCAGCAGCACTTCTTCGGTCTCATCGAAAAGGAAGTGAGCCGTTGGCTCGTGACCCTCCTCGTCGACCCCGAGAAATTCCACCCCAATACCCGCGAGCTCACCGGTCGGGTCATGAGCCGTCTAGCTTGGGATGACGCCTCGCAGGGAAAGCTCAATGGCGACACAGCCATCATCACCCTTACGCAAATGTCCGTCTCGGGCCCTATTGTCAACACTGTCAGCCCTCTCTGGCACATCACCGACTTCTTCCGACACAATCCCTGGCGCATATTTGAAGAAGAGCGTGAGCGGAATCTCAAGGCCTGGTGGCGACAGCTCCTCGATGTCTCGCGTGTCAGGTATCTTCGCGGTGACTTACCAAAGGATACTTGGACCTACCGATTCTGGGAGCAGCAACAACAGTCCGGTAACGAGCGACTTGAGCTTTCCGAAAAGGATCTCTTGCATACTGCTTGCATGTTGGGATTCCAGTGTCTCGTCGGCGTCGTGACTCTTTCTGGTCCCCTGCAGTTTTTCTTGATGTGCATGATGTTACATCCCGAGTGGCAGAAGAAGTGCCAGGAAGAGGTTGACCGGGTTTGCGGTGATCGTATGCCCACTGTCGACGACATGGCCGAACTTCCTACCGTTCGTGCTTGCTTGAAGGAGACTCTTCGCTGGCGATCTGGTGTTCCTCTCGGTGAGTCCAACTTGATGATGTTGCCCCGAAGATAATATATTAACCCATTTTATATCACAGGTGTTCCCCATCAATGTGAAAAGGACTCGGAGTTTATGGGTGTTGAGATTAAGAAAGGCACTATCATCCTCGCCTGCGAATGGTACTTTAACTCCCTCTTCGCTGCCCGCCTCTATTCTCTATCCCCAACCTTAATATTTCGCTTCCAAACTAAACTAACCGCTTACTTTTCTTCCAGGAACATCAACCGCGACCCCGAAGTCTATCCAGACCCCGAAAACTACCACCCGGAACGCTGGCTCGACCCCAAGTTCCCAACCTATCAAGAACCCCTCTCCCGCTACCCCAACCTTCGCGAGGGCAAGGCAATGCACACCTTCGGCTGGGGCCGCCGCACTTGCCTCGGTCAGACCATTGCTGATGATGAGCTCTTCGTCGCTGGCGCTGCCGTATGCTGGGGCTTCAACCTGACTCCCAAGATTTGCCAATGTACCGGAAAGGAAATGAAGTTTGACAACCAGGCCACAAATTCCAATGTTATCCTGGAACCCAAGCCTTTCCCCATGGAGATTAAGCCCAGGAGTGCCGAGAGGGCGAACCAGATGCTGAAGAATTATAATGAGGTGCGAGAGTCGCTCAGGGTTTAAAGACCATGATTAATGTCTCCCTTTTCGGGAGGGAAAGGAGGTTGAGAGGGTATGAGTGGTGATTTTATTATTTATATGGCACCGTGGACTATGTCGCCGGGAGATCATGGGCGCCCGGCGTTGCCTTTTTTTTTTTTTCTTTTTCTTTGTCATTTCTTTTTGGAGTATTCAATGTTCATGTCACTCGAAGTGTGTCCCCGTTCCTATCGAAGAGTAATTAGTTTGCTGGGAGCTTAGCTAGCGAGGAAGATGGAATGAAAATTTTTCCATCTGTCAATAAATCTTCTAGATATAACATTCATCTCTCTTTAATTGTTGTTTTCTAAGTTTCGACATATCTACACCAATCCCTTAACAACAGCATCCTGATAAAGCTTCTGCTGCTTTTGATGCTCCTTTTGCAACTTCTTCAATTGACTCTTGGGCACATCACTTCCATCCTTGAGCTTCGTAGGCAAGCCCTCAACATCCCACTCAGAATACCTCTCGTCAGACTTGAACATGTCCTTAGGATTAACCTTTGCCTTTTCCAACTTTTCCCTTTCAGCCGCTTCGCGCGCAAGTTTCGCCGCTTCCTTTTGTTTTTGCTTTTCGAGTTCCTGCGCGGCCTTTTGTTCGCGCGCAGCAATGAGTTCGGCCGCCGGCACGAATTTGATGAGCGAGGGTTGGCCGTCTGGTCTGTCGTCTAGGTAGACGCCGAGATTCGTCAGGTCGTGGTCTCGGATGCGGTCTGTGAGCGCGAGGATGGCCTTTTTGGTGTCGGGGGTGACGGTGCTGACTTGGCGGCGGAGTTCGTCGCGAAGCCTGGACGAGGCGCGGAGGTACGGCAGGCTTAGCTGTTCGAGTTCGAGCTGGCCGGCTTGGACTAGGGCGTCGAACTCGGTTTTTGGGTCTTGGGCTAAGAGGACGTTGAGGGAGTCGATGCCGAGTTGGAGTTTGGATACTTCTTCGGCGATGAGCTTGTGGGCTTGTGCGTAGGCTTCTACTGCTTTGGTTGGGTCTTCGTCTGATGAGAGCTTCTGGCCGGCCCAACCTAGTCCTTCGTATGGTGGAGAAGCGTTTTCGTCTAGGCCAAAGATGCCAACCATCTTGGTGACCCATCGGGCGATAGCTTCAATAGCACGAAGGTCGGGGCTAGTTGCATTCTCTTTGAGATGGACGTTCACTTCCTTGATCAAGGATAGAATGACTTGTAGAGCGGCAGGAGTGTCGAAAGACCGGGATAGTGCCGTTTCCATGTCTGTCTTGGCTTTTGATAGTTGCTGCCAGAGTCCCGTAGTCTGGTCGA
Organism: Graphium sp. VPRI43844; assembly: GCA_019925285.1. Lineage (NCBI taxonomy): Eukaryota > Fungi > Ascomycota > Sordariomycetes > Microascales > Graphiaceae > Graphium > Graphium sp. VPRI43844. The sequence goes on from JADHKT010000075.1 coordinate 7,892, forward strand.
TGTCCTGGATAGAGAGCGCGTCGACGCCGGGTGTGATGCCTGCCTCTGTGAGAAGCGACTTGGTGTTGGTGAAGAGATTCTAGAAGTCGGTCAGCAAATTGATACTTTGAAATTTCTGAGCTTCGTTGGACACCATACAGTTACTGATGCCTCCCAGTTGTCGGCAAATGACCTCAAGTCCTGGCTAATCTCCACACCGTCGTTCCACCGACCTGCGAGGAACACAATTCGCATGCTTCTCGACGTGTATGTTGTTGCGAGCGCATCTTCGATTGTCTGGAAGTTTTTCTGCACCGGCAAGTTAGCCAAGTAATTCGAGTACTGGTTGTGTATGTATCCTACCAGTGACTTGGACATCTTTGCCCCTGCGATGCTAAGATGGCCCATGTGTAAAAAGTAGTTGATCCACTGGTGTTGGCCCTTGCCGGGCTCATGGAAGAAGGCTTCCGACTGAGCGAGCTCTGGTCCGAGTTAGTAACGGATGAAAGATTCGAATAAACAGCTGAGAAACATACCGTTGTCGTGGTGTGGGAAGGCCAGATCAATGCCACCAGAGCTGGACGCCATTGTAAGCCTTAAATTCTACAACTCTAGAAGAAAGCGCAAAGCAGGGCAATCTGCAACAACTTACTGAATGTCAATCGATCCACCCAGGATATCAGAAGCCATTACCGAGCACTCAATATGCCAACCTGGGCGACCTTCACTCCAAGGGCTTGGCCAGTACGGTTCGCCCTTTTTGCTCTTCTTCCAGAGAGCAAAGTCACCAGCGCTGCGCTTACCGCCCATGTTCTTGGAGAGAGAGCCCTCACCCTCTTCCTGAAGAGACTTGTCGTTGCGGCTTTCTGGGCGAAGGCGTGCGTATTGGTTTCCTGCTTTTTCGAAGGCATTGATGTCGAAGTAAACCGAACCTTCAGCCTCGTATGCGAATCCGTTCTCCACAATGCGCTCGACGAATTTGACGATCTGCGGAACATACTCTGCAAGACAGGTTAGTCACCTCGCACTCAGTTCAATCTCGTACACACTTGTTCCTCCCCTATTTCCCGTTTCGCCATTTGTTGTAAGGACAATACATACCAGTGACTCGGGTGATGACATCGGGGTCCAAGACATTCAGTGAGTGCATATCCTTGAAGAATAAATCCTCCATCTTCCGTGTGAGCTCGGTAAACATGGTCTGGTCGCTTGTATCGATCGTCTCTTTGTAGAGGGAGTCGAGGTATGGGAGGAGAATTTCGTCGGCACCGGGGAATAGGTTGTTTGACTCGAGTGCAGCTTGCGCGGCGTCCATATTACCGAGATGCATCTTTATTTTGGCCTCAGCATCGCCCGGCTTTCCACTAGGGTCCAGACTACCGCCTGACAAGACATGGCCATAAGCTTTATCCCGCCGCGCTGGGTAGTTGCTCGAATCCAAGTCGGCACTTTCGCCTTTTATTAGGAGTGGGAGGTTGCTCTCTGCGTAGGCGCGGAATGCCTTCAATCCCAGGCCGGACAATTCGGTAGCTGAGTACGTCTTCTTCTTTTCGAGTTCGAGGAGTCGGTGGCGACGAGCACGGATAATAATCTATTGGGGTGTGTGAAGGCAAGGTAAGCATGGACATCAATACAAGCACAGGCACCTCAGGGGGTGTGCGCGCGCACCTTGTCGTCAATATCTGTAATGTTCATGACAAATTTGACATCTTGGCCGAAGTAGTGCTTAAGGATGCGACGAATAATGTCCGTCGACACATAGTTCCGCGCATGACCGAGATGGCTCTTATCGTAAACGGTGGGACCGCAAGCGTACCAGGTAATCTGCTGGCCGTTTGCTCGAAAAGGAACCGGTTGCCCTGGCGAGAGGGTATTGTGAACCTTGAGCGCGTCGATGGGCGCCGCCATGGTGCACAGGAGTCTGGTACGAATGGTGACGAGTTTGGAGTAAGTTGGCCTCGCCAAGCGTTGGATCGTGAGAGTTCGAGTCAATGATAGGGATTGGAGGAGCTGCATCCAGGAAGTTCGAGCAGGGGAGGGGAAGGAAAGGCGACGCTGGTACGCGGGACGGAGGAGAGGTCCTGCACCTATGCTTGTAACAAGCAATCACAGTGACTCAAGGAAAGACTGAAAATAAAGGCCAAGTGTGCAGGTGGGGGTGGATTATTGAGGGGTTGTTGGAACTACGGAGTATTAAAAATCAGGACAGTTTTTCATCACAGCATTGAGTCACAGAGGAGTCACAGAGGAGAATATTGAGAGGGTGTCTCCAATGGGGCCTCTTTAGTGGGTGCCTGAGAGCCTGTGGCTGTCTTTGAGCCAGCCCCCAGCACGCGCCCCGTTCCAAGTAAACTAGTTTACGGAGGGGTAAGTCCCGCTAATGCGATGGGGGGGGGGGGCGGCCAGGCCACTATTGCGTGCGAGGGGGAGGATTTGATAGGGCTCAAGCCAGTCAAGGCAACCAAGGGGGTTGTCAACCCTGGTAAATATTGGCACCAGCACTCTAAAGAAAGTACCAGCGGACGCTGAAGACAGGGAATGCCCTGTTAAGAAACGCACTAGAGATAAGTTAGTGGTGTTGCATTAGCTCCCCAATCCAAACCCAATGCCCGCTTGAGTTCCCAAAAAGGGAAAAAGAAAAAAAAGTTTGCGTAGCTCCGTCTACCAAAAAGCTCATCCATCATCTCAGCTCTCCGTCACTCTCAAACAGACCATACTCCGTATATTGTACACTCTGGTACAGTACCATACAGAGCATTTGGAGCAGGTCCCGCTACCACGCCCTGCCTAATAATGCCGAAACACCACTCCCCATTCCTCCAAGCGACCACCAGGAGTCGATCGAAAGACCTTGCTATCGTCCACCTCTCCCGCGACAGTTTCGCCCCCATTGTCCTCCAAGACGCCTCCGAACACGCCCAACATACACCTGTCGGGCCTGTCCTGACCACCCGATTCGGAACTTTTCCACATTCTACTCTTACTGACGTCCCTTGGGGCTCCCAAGTCCGTGCCTCGAACGTCAACACAGGAGCCTGGCGCAAGAAGAGGACACAAGGGCAACCGGAAGCAAATAGCTCCAAAGCTAATTCGCAGCCAACTCCAGATAGCAACGGTGTAGTCGCAGCTGGCGACGCGCCTGCTAAGAAGAGAAAGCGACCCCTCGACGATGTCGCCGAAGCATCTGATTCCACCCAAAACGGACTCCAGAGCGAGGGCGACTCTCGAGAGTTGACGGCAGTACCAGACTCTACGCCCGCTCCAACAGGCTTCGTCCATTTATTAAAGCCCACGCCCGAGCTTTGGACCATGTCCCTACCACATAGGACACAAGTCGTATATACACCAGATTACAGCTACGTTCTACAGCGGATAAGGGCTTTCCCAGGCACACGTCTTATCGAGTCCGGGGCAGGAAGTGGAAGCTTTACGCACGCTGCCGCGCGTGCCGTATATAACGGCTACCCCAAGAGCGAAAATGACAAAAGAGGCAAAGTTTTCAGCTTCGAATTTCACGAAACGCGGTTCAACAGGCTTGTGGTAGAAATCGAGAAGCACGGCTTAGACGATATTGTCCAGCTTACGCATAGAGATGTGTACGGTGGAGGTTTCCTAATCAATGGCAACGAAAGTCCAAAGGCATCCGCCATCTTCCTCGATCTTCCGGCGCCATGGGATGCGCTACCTCACCTCTCTCGGCAACGACCGAGGGAAGGCACAAAGAGTCGCTCAAGAACGCCCAATGCGGGAACAGAAGAAGCAAATGCCAATGGCGCTGAAGCCCCAAGTGAATGGGTATCACCCCTCGACCCAACAAAGACAGCACACATCTGCACTTTCTCTCCATGCGTCGAACAAGTAGTCCGAACAATTGAAGTGATGAGGGCTCTCGGCTGGAAAGAAATCGAAATGGTGGAGATACAAAACCGAAGAATTCAACTCGTCCGCGAAAAGCAAAGCCAAAACGAAAAGGCCGCACAGCAATCAGCTGACGTGGAAGAGGCCATTGCGCGACTAGAGATGATCAACAAGCGCACGCAAGAGTTCCATGAGAGTGGTCATAGAATCAAAGAGATGAAGGCCCCGAACAGCCACGATGTTGAAATGAAAGAAGAAAACGGTGACGAAGAAGAATCTGAAGAAAAACCACTAAGGCCGTGGATGACCGAACCTATACCTACTCATAGGCTCGAGCCCGAGGTTAAGACACACACCTCGTACCTACTCTTCGCGATCCTACCGCGAGAATGGTCCGAGGATGATGAGGCTGCAGCGATGGCAGCATGGCCTGTAACTACGACGAAGGGTGTTGTGGGCACGGATAGAAAGTCTAGAAAAGAGGCGGCGCGCGAGTTACATGATCGCAAGAAGAAGAATAAGAAGCAGGAGCCTAAGGCAGCTCCAGCGACTACTTCATAAGAGAGTGGGAGAACCATGGATACGAAAAAGTTTGTTTGGGTACCGAGAGCATGCATATAGACTATCGATGAATTAACGATTTTATTATTCTATTCTCATTGAGCTTCATTCGATTCCGTCTTCCTGTCCTGATGCAATCGGGGAGAATCCACGTGACAAGCAGCTGGCGTCAGCTGGCAAATGACCATGTTTCCAAGAATCATGGCCGAATGAAGATAACTCAAGTGACGAATTGAATGAATAAAATAATACAACTTTTTTTTGAGTTTAGGTCATGGAAGCCATATGATTGCTCAAACCTCAGTATTTCAATGGGTTTGTCAATTGAGGATGTTACACAAGTTTCCCCCTCGCACTGGAAGCTTCCAATATCGCGACCCATATTATGCCCACTTTCTTTTTTTTCCTCAAGCTCCAACCAGTCTCTAAGAACCAGAACCAACATCACCCGAACCACGTCCAACCAAGTACCCTCGCCCGCCACACAATAAGCGGCCATGCCTCCCCGGCTGCGACCTGCGCACCTCCGTAGAGGTAATAGACACCTCCCCCGCCTCTCAAGGTTACCAATCGTCCCGCAATCTCGAATCAATGTTCAACGACAGTCCCTCCAATCCCCCGCTCAACACCAGCCAGCGTCATGGATTCGCTTCGCGTCAACGACTACGGCACCTTCTTCGGCACAAGGTCTCTCGGAAGGCGATCGGTCCGAGCTAGAAACGCTCCTCCTCGAGCTTCAAACGCGAGGCGAGGCCTGCGTGAACATCCCGCTTCTACAACTCGCCCTGCGAAGTCTCAGCCGCGAACCTGGCGCGGAGCCCATTCGTGTGGCAATTGTCGGCCTCGCAGGCCGGAGCGGTTCGAGCGATGCAGCGAAAGAGGTCCTTCGACTTCTACTAGCTGATCCACTTGGCTCAGAGGCGGAATGGGAGCGACAATTGCGAGACCACAACACGTCGACGCCTCTTGTCATTCGTGTTGGAGCGACGAGGCGGGACGCTGTTAGTGAGAGTAATGTGGTTGCGCATAAGCCTGTCCTTCAGCAATTGGATATTTCCTCGCCTACCTTTAATGATTACAATCTCGAGCTTTTGCTGTTTGAGCATTCGCCTGAAGAGTCAACCCTCCCTGCCACTGCTTCGGAGGGCGAAGGGTCGACGTTGGTTCTCCCCGTCGAAATTGACATCGATAATGGACAGACAGCGCCTCTCCTTACCCCAGTTCACAAAACACTCATTGTCACGGACGGGATCATTGGCGTGTCCGATGTAGCGTCCATCCCAGGGGACCTCAACACAACGCTTGCCACGGTCAACATACCAGGTTATTCTACAAACCAAGACCAATACCCCTTTACAATCATCGACGTCAACCTCGGAACCGAATCCCTCGCCCTAATCCGCAAGGACCTCAGCAACGCAATGGCCTACGAACGCGGCTGGCACACCAGCAACCTCCAAAACGTCCGTGACTGGCTCCGCACAGGCATCCAACCCATAGAAGGCGAAACCAAACCCGCAGTCCGTAACCTCATCTCCGTCATATTCCAAGATGCCCTCTCATCCCTCTCTGCCGAAGAATCCAAATCTCTCGCCACCTCCCTCGCCAGAAAAGCCAAAGCCTCCGAATCCGGACCGCTAGGCGCAGGAATCGCCCAATGGGCACAAAACGCACACGCCGAACTGCAAAACCAGCTCGACGCCGCATTCCAAAGCCGCAAATGGCGCCAATTAAAATGGTGGAAACTCGTCTGGCGCGTAGACGACGTAAGCTTTCTAACAAGCGACATGCTCAACCAACGCTTCCTCCCCACCGCTGAAAAAGAACTCGTCTTCCTCGCGGGAAAACTCCAAGAAGCAACAGGATCACCCACCCCCCTCCCCTACCCCCAACCAACACCCTCCTCCAAACAACCTTTTTCCCCTCCAAAATGGCCAACACACATCTCCTTCACAAGAACATACCTCCAAACCCAAACAATCCCCGCCCTCCAAGCCCTAGCCCAAAAACTCGTCCTCCAAAGCGCAAGCGGTTCAGCCCTCGCAACATCCCTGGCAGGACTCCTCTACCTATCTTCCTTCTCCCTGTACGAAGCAGGTGCCGTCGCAGCGGCGGGAATAGTCCTCTCGCTGCGCAGATTACAGTCTCGTTGGCAGGCAGCGCAGGAGTTTTGGGAGGGCGATGTAAGGGAAGAGGGCAGGAAGGCTGTGCGCGCGGCGGAGAAGAGTGCTTTGGATGTTGTTTCTGGGGAGGAGGGGGTTGTTTCTGAGGAGAGGGAGAGGGTTAGGGATATTATTGAGAGGGGTGAGGAGGTTCTAAGACGGATGAAGTAGAGCTTTCTTGGTGTGGGCTTGTTTGTATTATTACGTTTGGAGGGTTTATGAGTTGGATTGTCATATAGAAGCTAGACAGAGCAAAGAATTCACTTCAATTTTCATTTCTCAAAGCGTTCTCAGCCCACCGGTTATCCTTCGAGGTTGATGAGTTTCCGAGGTTTTGTATTCCTTATAATCTCCCTTCTCGGTTCACTAAAGAATCAAGGTCTAGACTATCCCTTTTCTATTTTTTAAATCTTCCAAGAGATCCCTCCTGTACTCGCAAAGAGAAAGATGCTGTTTCAGCCAATCCATTCCTTTGAACGCCAGATATATATCCCCTTTCCCTGCATCTTTTATGCGACTCATGCAGTCCCAGATAAGGAAACTCGACCCTCTTAACCAGGTATCAAGGCGCTGTCGAGAAAAAAGTCCCTCGAAACCTCATCAGGAAAATAAAAGCCCAAAGCAAAAAAAAAAAAAACCATCAATTCAGGCCATCCCACGCCAATTCCATCTCCATGAACCATTTACCGACCGCGTCCACTAGCCCTCGCCCGACTAACAGTAGCCCTCCCTCTCGCCAATCCAACACCCCTTCCACGAGCATTCCGGCTGCGGAACATGGGCGCGTTGCGAAGCATGTCGGGAACGATGAAGAAGCGTACGTGCGAGCCGCGGATGTACACTTGATCGAGATGGCTCACGCGGCCGTCGCGGGCGGTTACGGTGATGTCTTTGAGTTGGACGTTCATGTTGTCTTCGGCTATTTTGTCATATGAGTTAGACATGTTTTTTGTTTGGGGCGAAGGTGAGGGAGGGGTGGGGGTTACCTTCGAGGAGTTTGCCACGGTATGTTTGGCCTGAGGTGATTTCTAGGGTAACGATATGGCCCTATATCCCAGGGATTTTCTTGTTAATACCTTAATGAGCTTGGGATAGTTTGTTTCGGCAGGAGGCATGACATACCTGAGCCTCGTTTAGAAGCTTGATTGGGATTCCGATGGTGGAAGTCATTGTGAAGGTCGGTCGGAGGAGGGGCTATCGGCCTTTATTGTGTGTGCGCTGGATAAGGATCTCGCTTTCGAATGATTCGACAGGACTCGAAGAGATCGATCTGACGTGTTTGCCCGTTGTGGCAGCGCTGAAGAGGAAATGCGTGCGTGCAGTATTGCCTGTTTTGGGCGTGTTTGGTTCAATTGCAATTGGAAGCCGCCTTTTCGAAAGAGGTTGTGAAGGAGATGTGATTGGTGGGGGCTGGGTTGCTCCACACAGTGACTGGTGCGAGTTGTGGATTTGCACTGTCGGGGCTATCTCGACCTTGAGCCTCATTCACCACTTCCACTGAGCTTTACCGATGCAAGGCAGACCAAGCTCGTCGATTTATGTCTACATATTTTTCTTTTCAGGAAATTTCCCTCTGCTTACATATTGATGTTATGGCCTGTTATCGATTTGACTCTTGTCGTGATTCTCGGACGCTTCCGTGTGGCCCATATACCAGGCCAGTCAGAGTAGACCACTTGGACAGTGAGATATCTTCAGACGGTCTAGCGAATAATTCATTCTGCTCTCAACCATGGATAATCTCGAAACACTATTGTGTATCACACAACTCCCATTTTAGGCATAAGTTGCCGAGTGGCGAGCCCCCTTCCCTCCTCCCTCCTTCGGCTCCCTCCTCGCCAGCCTCGTCTCGTCCCATCCAATCAATCTCATGCGCCCTTACGATGCATCACTGCCCATTGTATCGCGCCCTCCCTTTCATCCCATGACCCTTAGATCCTCACTGCTTAGTTCTTGTACAACACACCGTCTTTGACTCAGAGCCAGGCACCATTGCAGATGAGTGGAAGACGCCATCGATCATGTAGTATAGTACGGGCTCATACAAGGCATCGGAGACACGCTACCACACCCTCTTCCATTCCAACTGATCATCCCTGGTCTTTTGCTTTCTGGCCGAGAAGGTTGACGGATATTGAACAAGGCGCGTGTGTGTGTGTGTGGTAGGCGCGGATTCGCCTGGGCTGATGATGCCAGATTTTCACAAGGATGCCATTTTCTCTTTCGTGCAGTCACAAGTATCATCATACGAATGTAGTCTATCATTTTATCAACCCTGCTCACAGATCGCCCCAGATGTTACAATCCTTCCCATCCACTCATGAAAGAAGCCCACCTCTCGCCCTCGGCCCATTCCGTTAATTTTCCACCACCTATCCCGGACACAACCCGATATCCAGCCAATATCCCTCACCTGTATAACCCAACTCCCCAACAGAATCAGTAAATTCAGAGATTTCATTCACAAACACATAGCGGCGCCCATATCGCTCGAGCATAAAGCGATAGATAGTCCGTCCTAGACAATTTTTTTTAGCTACTAGTCGTTCATCGCAGTACTCGTTCGTTCATATGTGCGATAGAGGGGGAAGAATTTGCCTACCATCGGGAACATGGTATGGTGCCCACCACAAATCGTCTCTTATCGAATGTCTGCGCCACTCCAAGTTAAAATATGCTGCTTTGGATGGAAGGTGTGGCTCGTCAAATTGTATACCAAGTGTGTCCCCTGAGAGCACGCTTGGGGCTGCACTTTCTTGGGCGTAATACTCGTCGTAGGCCTCATACTCGGTCGGGTGGCTGTCTACCCCCTCCTCGACACCCTGCTCAACACCCTGTTCATCCTCCTGTTGCTGCTCCTGTTGCTGCTCCTGTTGCTGCTCCTGTTCCTGGCCCCCTTCATCGCACACCTGCCCACTCGCCTCACCCTCACTCCTCTCCTTGTCTCGTCGCCTGTGTTTCTTCCTGTCTTTCGAGGATCGTTCTTTTCTCCTGGGTTGGCAGTACTGAGGAATAACGGGGATGTAGAAAACCGGTTTTCCGTAAAGGTTTCTCTCCCTTTGACTTTTATGATGGTGGCCGGATGTATAACCGTCGTCCTCGTCCGCGCTATAGCTGTGCTCTTCTTCGGAACGTTCTTCACGACGGCGGTGGCGATGGCTGCTGTCTGATCTGGAACGATGACGTCGATGCCCCCTCACCATCGTTGTGGTGTGTTCGATTTTCAGTGTTCAATCTTTTTTTTTTTTAATTCTTTTCAAAAGTAAAATGCTTTCAAGTCCTGCGTGCCAATGTGCCTGTTATGTATAAGACTTGCAGAGTAGTTCGGGGAAGAAAAGAAAAAGGGAAAGAAATTTCTCGGCCCCCCGGGGATGATCTCGGCTTATATACGAAGTATTAATCCTTGTGATAGAACATAAAAAGGCCAGATATTCAAGCCTGTCTATTGAGTGGACTGTCAAATGGCAATCATAGCCTACACCCTGCCTGTCATATTTGATAGGTCACTGACAACCAGGGACGTAGCCCAGCCAAGTAGGCAACCAGGACAGCCACACGCCCTTAGGCCCATAGGTTGGACGGCGGAATCAAATCGTAAGGCTTCTTAGCTAGAGTGGTATCATATGGTGCTCACCATCCCAACAAGCGAAACATCACGCCCTCTTACTTACCAAGAAAATAAGGAGACAAAAAAGAAGAGAATCAAAGCCGCATATTCTCTACTCCATACAATTGTGTACAAAAGGCTTCTTGTGATAATATCCTTGTCCATAGACAAGGACCTGTGTGATAGAGGGGAGGGTTACATTGACCATCCGGACCGGCCTTGAAATTGCATCTCTGTGATTCGTCACAACAGCCTCTTTCAGTTTTTGGCGACATTCCAAACCCTGCCGAGAATTGCTTGGGGAGCTAAGAAAATAGAAAAAATGCAGCCAGGGTACATGTTCGCCGGAGCATGGATATGGAACCAAACCCTGCTTCCAGCGTTGGATTGGGCTTGTGCCCGGAAGATCAGGTACTCCTCGCTTGTCAACCGTGTAATTTAACAATGTCGTTGCACTTTGGGCGATTTCACCCCATAGGAAAGGGTGAATGTTGCGATGGATCATGGCGGCTCTGGTCCGCACGATGACCTCCTTGAGGCCTCTCTCTGCCCTTCCGTTGAGGGCAGGAGTGTGTGGGGGATAGGGTTCGATTTTGATACCTTCCGAAACGACGCAGTCGTTCAACCTGGACGTCAGTGCCGTGGTCGACGACGATTCAGGTGGGTAGTCGGATTTCCAACTCGCGTCGGTGGTCTCCTTGATTTGATGAAGTCTGCAGCATCAGATTTGGTGACCAGAGGCTTGGCAGCTCTCAGTCCGGTGCCTTCGTCAACCACGAAGACGAAGGTTCCTTCTATGTTGTGCGTCAGTGGTTTCACAGACGCAATGTTGGCATGGACGGCGGCTCCGGCGCCGGTTAGGAAAACTCGCGCGCGCTGTGGTTACCGACACTAACTCAAGCCAGCGTAGGTCGTTGCATATGCGGATGTCCGACCCGCTGTCGAATATCCAATGGTCTACTGGTCGTGGCGCCGATGGTTGTACTGCCGCATTGACCGCTTCCGCCGCAGGCTCAACTTGCACATCAGTTGCGTAGAGGGCAACTTCGGAGACGTCGTTTGACGCATGATTGGGCTCCTTCTTTTCCTTTTCATCCTTCTTTCTTTTGAACCAGTAGTCCTCCTCGGCATGACCCTTACGCCTGCAATATTTACACTTGACAACTTCTTTGTCTTCCTCCTGGCCTGACTTGCCAGAAGTCTGCCTTCCGTTGTTGGTGCTTTTTTGAGTTGTTCGTGTTGCTTGCGTTGGTCTTTTCGTCGATTTTCTTCCGTGTGGCTCGGAGAGCGTCTTCGTCGGAGATGGCAGCAATGAAATCGTGCTGCACTTGGTCTATATCGGTGTTGGTCCGAAGGATGGTCCGATTTATTCAGTAAAATGTCAGAAAGGAAGGTGCTCTAACAGTGCAAATGTTCATTTTGCACTATAGGATAGACAGTACTCCGTACAGGCAGCCCCTTGCCCTAAGCACCTTCTCGATTCAATCTTTACTTGGATTATTGCGATTGTCTTTTTTGTTTCCTCCCATCTTCTGCCTTAAGAAAATATTCGAATCAGCACTGATATCACCTGGCTTCTCGTTGGCATTCTGACCAGCCATTCTCCTACAATGTGCTCTGATCTTCATGGCCGAAACGTCTCTTGTCGAGGATCATCATTCCCAACGAACTCACCCTCATCAAAGCCAACTGCCCCTTCCAGAATCCATGAACTGCTTCAATTTCTATTCTCGAAAATAAGATTTTCATTCTTTCCCCATACATATCTTTTACAAAAGAACCCGTTTGAAAAAAAAAAAATTTCTGCTCCAGATATTGCGCCACTAACAGGCGCATTAATGGACTTTTTCTATCCACACCACTCAGAATTTATCGTAACACACACCCACAAGAATCTCTAATATTTCGAAACTCTTCTTCTACAGATGGCTACTGTAGAGAGGAAAGTGTATTCCAGTGTCCTATCCGAGGACCCGAAGATCAACTATGAGGACTCCAGCTCCGAGGCCTCGGTGCTTCTGGTAGACGATGAGGAAATGACCCTGGTTGCAAGCCAGCGAAGACATAGCCTGCAAAGTATTTGGAGAACTGCTAGCTGGTTTCGGTGGGCCCTCGATCTCGGTCTTATCATTGGTATTATTGTCCTCATGGTACGGCGCCGAGGAGAAACCGGTAACGAGATGGAGCTGGCGGGAGATGTGACGGGCTTCGCTCCTCAATGTACGTGCACCACCTACCTGGTTCCTAGAGCTCTCTACCTAACTCTAAATTCCGATAGTTTCCCAAGAGATCAAGACTTTCTCGTTTGACAAGTCTTATCTTCCCGAGAAGCTCAAAGATTTCTTTTCGCATCAAACGAGAAGAAACTGGCTTGACCTGGTTCCTCGTAAGTTCCACAGTCTAACACTATTACCATCCCCTTTAGAGGAGTCAACCTTTACTCACGCCTAATATGTATAGGAGGGCTCGGCTTCGTAAAGATTGGGGAATCGGAGAACTATCATGATCTCCCAGTCCCCCTCCAGGAGTACACCAAACTTGGTGAGACGGTCTATACAACTGCAGTGACCCATCAATTACAATGTCTTGTAAGCCTCTAGATTCCCACCTTGCCCCGTCTACAAACCTTGTGGCTGATATTCTTCCTCCAGCACTCAATACTCGCATACTACGCCAGCAAAGAATCCGGCCTCGGCATTCGCCACTCACCATGGCAACTCGAACAATGTTTCGAGTACCTCCGTCAAAGCATAATGTGTTGTGGAGATGTAGCACCGGAGGGCGCTGAAACCACCTTCCCCATTGGCGCCAAAGGAGGCAGTGATGGTTGGGATGCAACCCATGTCTGTAAAAACTACCAGCAAGTACACGACTACCTCGAGGAGTACCGCCGCGACGACAACGAATGGATATGAAATAAAAGAGTCTTCTCTGTCTATCCCTTCTAAAAGAATATCCTCACATATTACCCATCAACTCACAATAATGGTTGCGAACATTCCGCAAGGCTAAAGGAAGAGCCCTCAGAGAGAACACTGGCCATTTGTGTTTTAACAAGATGTCCTGTTGGACCTCCATTCCGAAGACTGACGACACCCGCACCCAAAACCAAAACGTCGACTCGAACCATTGACTTTTTTTCTACCGACTTCTACAAGTCTGCACCGTGATTCACGGCGAAAAGACATTCATGTGGTTAAAAAAACTTTTATAGGATCCAATTTCTAGATGAAACGGATGTGATATCCATGTATATACAACTTGAACTAACAGAGTAGTTTATCGTTGCCAAGAAAAGAAGCACCCAAAAATACATTACAAAAACTCCGTGATGAGATGAAGAGAACGAAGAAACCTCCTATAACCAAAAAATGACAAAAGAAAAAAATTCTCCGCAGGACATGTTCCTGGCCCTGGCTCTAAATGGGAAATGCAGGTGTGGTCTAATAGACGGCTGCAAAACGAGAGAAAGAAAAGTAGGAAATTTTGAAAAGAGAGAGGGAATGAAATATGTCGAGATGAGGAAATTAAAAGAAAAGAGATGGCAAAGAGTTGGAAAAAAAAACGAGAGGAAGAATGGAAAAAGAATAGAAATATCTTCTTCGAGAAACTAGTTTCAAGAAGACGCTTTTTCTTCGTTTTTACTTGAGATGACGTCCCTTGGCCGCCTCGCCCGAGCTTCCCATCCGGTTTCCACGGAAGATGGAAGAAGGCCAGCCCTGCAACGTTTGCTTCTCCTCCACCACATCGCCGCTCATGACAAGCGTGTGCTCGAGAAGACATGAGTCGTTTAGCATTGTGGCGCCTGAGAGCAGCCGGCTGCCTGTGCGCAAGACGCAACGGTCGCCGACGTGCAACTTGTTGAGGTCGAATTTGCCGCGCGTGTTAAGATGGCCCACAAGACTGGCGTCATCCACCGTCACACGATCGCCAAGTTCGAGGAGGTCCGGCTCGGTAAAGTAGAGGCTCGGCGAGCCGTTAGCGAAGAGTGCGCAGTCCTTGCCGATGCGGGCGCCGAGGGCGCGGAAGTACATGACAATCCAGTGTGTTCCAGTGAGCATGCCAAGGATTCCGTTCCCACGATAGCAGTGGCGGCGAAGCCGTTCGATGGTTAGGAAGAGTTGCCAGCGCTGACAATATGGGCTCTTGTCCCAGTCGTAGTTTCCGGGCTGTCGGCGTCCAATGAGAATCCATTTGCAAGCGATGATGAAGAGAAGCACAAGGATGGCTTGGATGGTGTTGAGGACAGCGATAAACCCAGTCGTCATGGCACAGAGAGCAAAGGGGTCGAACCATGCGTTGTCACCAAGAATCGTCTTGTCGTTTTGGAAGAGAATGTCGGCAACCTGTATAGACGAGATGCTGGCGATGTTCCAGTAGAAACGTGTGAAAACAGTAATGACGGACGAATAGAAGCAAATGGTGAGGAGCCCAAAGACGTGGTACGGCGCCTTCTTGAGGTAGAATGCCCGGCCGAATGGTGAGAAGTTGTCTTCGAAAGCCTCGCCCTTTTCGAGAGTGACCGAACTTGCGCCACTGGCCGATTCCGCTGTTGTTTCCTGACCCGATGACCACATGCCCGACTCCTTGGACGGTTTATGCAGGATCCCGTTGCGCTTGGATGTAGTGAGAAGCATGGCATCGCCGCCCTTCGAACCCACATATGTGGCACCAGAGTCATACGTCTTGTTCCGTTTGGTGAGAGAGCCCGATCCCAGGGTAGTTCCGGTGCCAATGGTAACGCCAGGCAGGAGAGCAACGCGGTCGGCAATCATGGCGTTATTCTGGATGATGATTGGCTCCGCGCCAGTTCCGTCTGAGGTGATCAAGTGACTCCTGGACCCGAAGACCACATCGTTACCGACATTCACCAAGTGGTAATCGCCGATAGACGGTCCGGTGCCGGGCCAGTACACCCGTTGGCCAACTCGTCCGCCAAGAAGCCGGATTGCAATCGATGTCCCCTCATAGTGAGAACCCATCATTTCTGTCATGTCATGGAGGTGGGAGACAGGGAATATCTTTCTCATGAGGGCCATTCGCCATGCTGTAATCTGGCTGCGTCCCTTGACCGGGCCCGGCTCAAGTTTGCCAAAGCATCGGTCGAGCATCCACTTGATCGAGAGAGCGAACCCAAAGGAGAAGAACGGGGCGAAAGAAGCCCGCAGAACGAGGGCAAGATAGTGGAAGCCCACTCGGCGAGCAGCTGCAAACCAGTGTAGGATTCCAGGGAGCGGGTTTACCGTGTCACTAGGGGCCGTCAAAACAAGACCTGTAAGGCCGACGAACCATGGGAGGAGCGACACAATCCAAGAGAGGGCCCATAGAGGGAGGGTTCCGAACAGGGTGAGCAGCCAGTGTGGCGAAGGAACCTTGTTGGATAACTGGTCGCGGTTTTCTTCAGATGCATCCTCCAATTCCCAACTCGAGGAGTTGGCGCCAATACACGTGTCGTCGGGAACACATGTTCCAGGTGCCACAATCGATGCAACCCCGACAGTTGTGTTCCTGCCAATCTTGATCTTGCCAAGGTACATGGATGTGTTCCTCTCGGCGCCGAATGGCCTCACAGTACAGCGCTCGAGACAGGCGCCATCGCCAATCTCCACCAAGTCCCATTCACCAATGGAAACCCTATCCATCGTGACCCCTCGGCCAATACGAGCACCCATGAGCCGATAGTACATGATGCGAGTAGGGCTGGACCATGCGAAGGCGCCCGAACCACAGACGTCGACAATCTTCTGCACCAGCCACCATCGTGTATGATACCATCCCCACATAGGGTAGATTCCTTCGCGGTAACGGCCGATGAGGATCCATTTTGTGGCAATACCAACCCAGGGGATCGTGACTCGAAGAACCAGTTGGGCAAAGAGGATACACAGTGTAAGGTTGAACAGGCGCCCAAACAGCCACTCGCTCGTACTCCAGGTTTGTGTGTAACTGAGAGCCACCATGAAGATGGTCCACTGCAGCGCTCGTCGGAACGGGTAGACCACCACCATGGGGAACAGCTGCAATAGCATCAAGAAGATGTTGGTAGAGCTGTGTGTCTTCTGGCATCCCGGCAGTGCCGCCTCCTTGTCCTCTTCTTCCGACGAGTCCGATGCCAGGTTCTCATCAATGAACTTGGCGATTCCTCTTGCAGTTCCGTCACTGAACACGAGTCCGATTGGCACAGAAACTCCGAACTCTGAACGCAAAGCCGCAGTCAGCTTTCCAGCCTTCAAGGAGTCCCCTCCTAGGCTGAAGAAGTCGACGTCCGGTTTGATTTGTTGTGAATCGGTCTGCAGGACCTCTGCAAACTTGACGATTACGCGTCCTTCAACCGTCTCCATGAGATGCTCTACATCCTTTACTGCGAGCGCATTAAGCATCTTCTCTAATGCGTGTTCGTCAATCTCACTGTGGTGAAGCGCCTTCCGTGGCAATGGTTGGGAGAGCCAGTGGATCCGCTGGGGGATCAAGTAGTTGTCGATGATCGAGGTCATTGTCGGGGTGATGACGGCTTCCAGGTTGGCGTGCGCGTGCGGAAGATCCTTTCCGAAGCCAGAATCCTTTGGCGCCACAATAGCCTCCAGCCCACCAAGCTTCTTACTCGACCGAACAAAGACATCAACCTGTTCTTCGTGTGGAAGAAGTGTCCGCAGAGCAGTTTCAGTCAACTGGCTGTCATAAGTGCAAATTTTTCGTGCAATTTTGTCCTTCAGAGTCGCACTCTCTGGGGGGCAAGTAGCCTCCCAATGGCACTCATGATACGGTGTATCGTCAGTGAAGGTCGGGAGCGAAAGGCGTTCCGCGAGCTGGATTCTCAACACCTTGTTGTTCTTTTTCGGCAGGGCATCCATGTAGACAATTAGGGATGGCCATTTTGCCTGTTGTAACCTCGACTTTAGCGCTTCATGAAGAAGCCGAAGATCCGATCGGGTGCTTCCTGGAGATGTCACTAGGACCACACCGACCACTTCTTGCAACACATCATGGGGCAACGAGAAAGCCAGTGCTTCTGATACGCGACCCGTTAGCGGGGTATTGGGTTCGCGCCCGGCTCCCACAATTGCATTTTCCACTTCAAAAGGTGAAATGATTTCTCCTCCACGATTGATTACTTCTTTGCTTCGTCCAGTAACAAAGAGAAAGCCATCCTCGTCGAGATATCCAAGATCGCCGGTATCAAACCAACCATCAGCGTTGAATGCACTCCTGTCGATAGACCCATCGCTCTTTAAATAGCCGCCAAAGACGGGGTCACCACGAACACAGATGCGCCCGATAGTACGGGGGCTCACAATATTATCACCGAAGTCGAGAATTCCAAGATCGGGGCCCGTCGCGATACCTGACGTTCCTGGTCGGTCCAACTTGTAATCTAATGGAGGTGTTGATATAGGCATGCATCTTTGTGTGGAAAGAACAGTTAGAACAGTTAGATCATGTACCTCAAGGAGGTCTGGGAGATGGGAGATGGCTTACTCAGTCATTCCATAACTTGGCAGCACAGTGCATCCAAAGACTTTTTGCAGCTCAGCTGCTAATGAAGGTAACAAGCCGCCAGCAGCATTGCAAATCAGTCGGAAGCAGCTATTGTTTTTGCTGGCTTCTGGCGCTGAAGTGAGAATGAGATTGTGCATTGTTGGCGAAGCATAGTACCACGTTGGGCGAAATTGGTCGACTGCTAACCAAAAGAGGCCAGGATCGAAAGCCGCACAGCACACAGTCGAACCGCCAGATAGGACAGGAGCAAACACATTGCGAAGAAGGCCGCCACTTGGACGTAAGTTGTTAGTACACCAAGAGAGAGAGAAAAAAAGAAAAAAGGGAAAAAAAAGTAGGACACTAGGACATGATGCAATGCATGCAGGAACGACTGGTGCCGAGGCGCCGGTTTGGGCTTTGCATGTAATGTGGGGAAGAGAGAGGGTGTTCGCAGGAGAGACTTACATATGGAACAAGGGCATCATGTTGAGGCAGATGTCAGACTCTGAAAGACCCCAACTGTCAATCACCAGAATGGCACCGGCTACTACAAGGTGAAGACTCAACGGCACAATCTTCTTGGTTCCCGAAGTCCCGCTCGTGAACAACATAATGCAAGTGTCGTCTGATTTGTTGTGAGGTATGTTGACGCCGCCCGGTCGAATGAGGTCTCCGTAGAAGTTGGTGAGCTTGAGGCTACCATCATTTTGAACCTTGACGAAGAAAATTGCAGTGTCATTTTCCTTGGCCCAAGACTCGGTCAATTCGAGCTTCTCAGCAACTTCAGGCGTTGTCAATACACATTCGGCTTTGACTTGGTCGACGTCGGCGTAGAATTGCTGAGCACCAACAGCGGCGTTGATGGGGGCCGCGACATAACGACTGGACACAGCTATACAGGTGGCCGCCAAAAGAGGTCCGTTGGGAAGGGCAATGGCCACAGTAGGATGGCGAGGATTCCCTGGCCGGCTCTCAACGGGCAAGTTGAAGTCTCGAATTGTCGCCTTGAGGGCTTTGTGTGTAATGACCAGCCCATCTCCGCTCGGCGAAATCAGTGCTGGTTTGTCGACATTCTGGATGAGGTCACCTAGCGAGCTGTAACAGCTGCCAATTGTGCTCCGGATGGTTTCCATGGTTCTCGTAGCTTCTAGACAGTGCCCGGCTCTGGCTTTCTCCGAGAGGCTCTTCCTGAGTGCAATGTAGTAGCGGAGGAGGTCAGGTACGCATGAGGATGAACGGCCTGCTGCAGCTAACAAAGAAACGAGGCCCAAGGTCCTATTTATATTCTTTGCTCGGCCATTCTTCGAGTCCACGATGACGCTGACCCCTTTCTCTTTCAACACTGGCTCCGGTGCGAAAAGCCTCGTCGTAGGATCGAGGCAAGCCATAAGCTGGTCTGGTTCAGACGTGTGAGACATGGTGGGCATGGCGATCTCGTCGTCACCAACACATTGATGTTGCCCCTTCTTTCTTTTTTTTCCTCTTTGTCCCCTTCTAAAAATAATGACGAGGGTGTGAGATGTAAAAGGGGTACTGAGAAGAGAACCATAAGGGGGGGTAAGGTGAAAAAAGAAAAACAAAAAGTCGGATGGGTAGTATAGCCCAACTGTTGCGTCCTCGTTGAGAATGCTTCAACGGATCAGAATCGAAAAAAGAACATGCTCCTGTATATACCAATTGGTAATAAGAAAAGCCTGGGAAGCAACTTTTACAATGTGGGACAGCGCGGTGCCATGATAATAAGGTTTTCAGAGGGCGTCCTCGCCGGGACTACTTAGACGAATCCTCTGTCGTATTCTCAAAAACGAAAAAAAAAAGCCTTCCACAATTCCAAACAAGATCATGTGCCATCGAGTGGGCTTCTTTCATCTTGGAGGCAATATAGAGAAATGATTGCCCCTTTCTCTTGCGCCTATTCCCCTCTCTTAACCTGCTGCAGAACCCGGGGCAACGAGCATGCCAGGAAAATCTGATAGACTTTGACAATGCTCAGAGCCCTCCGCTCCACCACCTCATGCAGGTCCAGATTGCACCGCCAAAGCTATAAGAAGAGAAATAAATTTGGGCGCCCAGAGTAGGGAGTATGTAAAGGGGTGTCCCTCAACGGTAAATCTGTGGGAGAGAGGCGTGGCTTCAGAATGAGGGTTTCCTGCCACAACACACACACACACTTAAACATTCCCCCTTTCGTCCCCCACTCAATATTGAATCAATTGCATCAGGAACTATCATGGCCGAGCCCAAGAGGGGTCGTAACCGAAATGAGACCAATGTATTAGACAGAAGAATTTTGGAGCGGTTCCTTCGAGACCAGGTGAGGTTGTTATCAGGACTGAATATTTGAGAATTAACAAAGAGTATGAGCATCAATTTCCGTCCGATATGGCATGTGAGGCTCCGGATAATGTCGTCTTCAATAATGCACGGGTTGCCAAGGAACTACTGTTGACAGGGCTTGTCCGTCTACCACATATTGTGGCCTTGTTCAAGAGTTTTCGCCCCCCCCAATGTCGGAGTGCATCAGCCAGCTTCAGCCAGCTTCCGAAGGGTCATCGCCATCCTTTGACCTTGGCACGTCACAGACAATGTGTCAACATGTCCGTAAGTCTGATAAGACTGCCCGTTGCTCTAAACGTTGCAGATGAAGTTCTTGCATTGTAAATTCCGGTATTCCGGGAGGCGGGCTGGATGCCAAGAGCGTAGGTAATACTAAGACGGTCGTGATGCGTGAACACTTGGTATCTGGCCGACTGTGGTGAGCGATTCATCCCGTAAATGATATCATCTCCTCTGTAAGTGTTTGGTTCTCCCTAAACCCCTGAAACAAAAGGCGGGGATTGGTATCTTCCGGCAGAAAAAGGGTCAACTGCCGCAAAGATATCCTTATCACGATGCTAAGACCTCTGCCATGGAAAGACACATCTCAATCAAACCAGTTCGTTCCAATCTTTCATGCTATAATAAGCCATGAAGGGTCAGGAATACGTCAGAGCATGTCAACAGGTATCAGAGTTGCCAACTCTGTTTCTTGCACTGGTCTGCGATGGCGAGGGAAAAATGGCCCAGTGACCTTCTTGCGAGGTATGCGGTTCCATCACGAGTAGGTGATTTTGTCTTATCATCTGTCCAGAGGTACCCGCACGCACGCGCGGGATGTCGTGGCCTGGTTTTCGTACCTGTCGGGGTAAGCTTAATGTTGTCAATGGGGTGTGCGGATATATGGCGTTGTGTGTGTGTGTGTGTGTGTGTGTGTGTGTCCAATAGAGTCATACTGGGCAGACAGGGACGCCTGGCAAAATCGTTGCACGCTCCACTTAATTCCATCCGATCTTTATGCTACCCAACCAGTCATACCTCAGGCCCAAGACCTGACCAATCCACGGATAGTAAAACATCCGGAAAATTCGGCGCATCCCATGTGCAACCTTTTTAATGGGAGATCGACATCCAGCCTACGGAGTACTCTAATCGTAGGCCAGAACCCCTTTTGTGTCTCCTATCAGTTGGCAGACAGTTTATGAGTTTGAAGATCGGACAAACTTGAAGGGTTACCACGAGGTTACAACAAAAAAACAGCATGCAGCCTTGCGTGGAAAAGTAACCATGCATATTCAAGAGTCAAATCTAGGCTAAAGAGTTGTACCTGGGCAAAATGGTACGCTGGCGGTGCAGCGACGGCAAGGCGTCAAATTGTCGATATGTGGCTGGTGCGGAGGAGAGAGCCATGAACGGGGGCATCGTATCGCCACTGAAGCAACAGTCGAGCCAAGTAAATGCCAAGAAGGGGGTGTATTACGCCGAATAGCAAGTGCCCCCCCCCCTCGATTGCTGAACCAGGGAGAGAGGAGGACTCTGTCACTAGGCTCCTTGGCCCTGAAAGAGACAGAGACAAGATAAAAGGTCGCAGAGTGAAATATTGAGGCAGACTAAAGAGATGTAAAGTAGATATGGGGCCAGGCGGCCGGCAAACAAGCAAGCGTAACCTATCAAGAGGTATAGCTGGGAGGGGTGTTGGGTTGCATGCCTGTGGATGTTACCCAGAGATGAGAGACAAGGTGTGGTGGTGATTGTGAAGTTCGTGTGTTTCCGCCACGTAAACGACAAGAGCGAAGAGAACGTGGAAAGATGGTTCGAGTTAAGGGGAAGAAAAAAAAAAGTCGAAAAGGAGCCCATGAGACATTGAACTGCAGGAAGTTCGCAGCTTGTGTCGCCACTTCCCATCAAGGAAAAGTGGCCCTTGTTTCTCGATCAAGATCAGCAGGGGTAACCAGTCCTAGCATTGCCTCTTTCCGTTTTTTGACAACAGCACTAAACGTACAAGTACAGACCAAGCCGTAATGGGTTGCCAGTGACTGCTGATGACTTCTGGTGACTGCTAATCAGTGCTGGCTGTGTTCAGTGATGTAATTGACAGGTCGTGTGTGGCTGGCCATGCGCTCATCCACCCGGATTCTTGCAAATATGCCATACGTGTACGTTTGTGCTCTACACATAATCCGTGTAGTTCAGGGAACCTACCTAGTGGCCTTTTGTTTTGCCTCATTTTCTGTTCTTTCTGTTCTTTCCGTTCGTTCCTTGCTTGCGTTATATCCAAGTCAGTGTCTTGCGATCGCCTACGCACACCAAAGTTAGACAGTAAAGTGCGCCATACACGATGCCTAAAGACTGCATTCCACGAGATGCTAAATCGAGGCAGACATGTGCCTTTTTTGCTGCCAAAGATGTTGACCAATAGCATGTATCTGACAGTGTTATTGGAGGCTCTTTAATTCCGTAATGCGAAGGGGTGTGGCCATCTATTCTGTTTTCAATAGCGCAATACCGGATTGAGTGAAGGAGACCCTCTCGCTTCGGGAGCTGTCTTTTCGCCCTCTGGATGCTCAAAACGTGGCGACGGAAGAAAACCAGCGAAAGGGGGGGAGGGCCTAGGCGGACAGATACAGGGGTATGTGGATGAGGGGAAGGGGGAAGCACTGGAGAGACCGAAAAGGTAAAGTGAAGAAAACGGGTAAGGAATGTCACCCGTCTTGAAGAGCAGAACTCATTTGAAAAGAGGCAAAGGATGATCCCGTGGTTCCGTCTCCTTCCTCATTGGGACCTGGGCCAATTCACCATTCCGCCTCGACTCCGACTTTTGTCGATGAGAAACTGTCTGCGACCGCCACACCCCTCTCTTCTATCCCGGCCCTGAGGAAAAGAGGCGGCGGCCATTGATGAAGGGCCGGGACTATGGTGGAGATGGTGGAGAAGGTGCATTCGCTTTCTTTTTTTTTTCATCTTCTGTTTCTCCAAGTGTAAGACATGGTATCTACACACTCATTTCGCTTTCTGATATTGTTGCCCCCGGCAATTTTGTTCGCAAATCTCACAATGTCACATCTAGCGAATCTGTGCAATCTGTCACTTATCAATAGATACGACGTTTAAAGCGGTTCAATATACAGAGTAGTGACAATTGAGACGAATGGATTGTTTCTCGGCGTGCCTGGAAAAGATCCGAGATGACGGCTAGTTGTGAAGACTCGGATGCCGGGCTAGGAAACTTTGGGGACGGGGAAACATCATGAACCGTCCCATCAATCTCGGTATGTTGACAGGCAACAGTGGCTCCAAAATGTCAACCGTCTAATGAAAGAAAAGGGCCAGCAAGTCATCTATATCCTAGCAACAGCCGAAGGTAACCAGTGGGACGAAATAGGTAGAGGAGGGGCGGGTTGTCGCTCTTCATTGAATCCATTTTCATCTACCAAGAGGCCGATTCGATGTGAAAGTCACCCAGCGTCAGTGAAGCAGGGCATAGCCCATGCATATGTAAAGTGGTCGTTCGGTTCTTTGCCATGGACTCCGTTCTCCAAGAGAGTAAAGATACTCCGTAAAATACCAGGAGCCTGGCCATTAAGTTGCGAAGAGGGGTCCACATGCCGCCTATCAACAGGGGGGTGCCCTGTTGGATTAGGTTTACGGTGTCGTTTAAACGGCGATGGTAATTAATATCGACAGTTAGGTTGGGATGCAAAGAGGACTGAAATTGGGCCAAAAAAATAGAACAGTGCCTAAGTTCACTTTCCAGAGGCCTCACACTGTTTCAATACTCTTTTCACAATACGAAAATACAGTGTAGATTCATGACGCAGTCTCACCCCCACCCCCACCCCACCACGCCTCCTTATCTTATCAGTTTTTCCATAGCAGTTGGCAGCAAAAAAAAAAAAAAAAGGTTCTCTGAATGTGTCCCGCGATTCAGCAGACAGACTTCAAGAACAGGCCTTATTTTAACCCAACCCGCACCCGTCTCCCGCAACGGCCGTTCACTTCTTTACCGTTTTTCTTTACTTTATTTGATTTTCATCTCATCTCCCGGTTCAGTGCAGAAAGGCCGTCGGTTATTCTCTCTCCGCCATATTGGAAAGTCTTGGCGCCTCTATTACACCGTACACCCAGTAACTTAAAGATAAAGACGGGGGCAGAAAAAATTTAAAGAAAAAATTTAACAATATTGACCTCAGCTCCATAGGGGACGAGAAACCAGGACAAAGTTCTCCTCATCCCGTTTCGACTTACCTTCCATTACATTCCGTCTGCCGACGGGGTTCGCAATTCCTGGTTGAAGACACCAATTTAACGACGGGCTATACACTATCTTTTCCTTCCAAAGAGAAAAAGAAAAACCCATCCGGGCCGCAAGCACATATCGCACCGCCAAATATTACCGCAATAGAAACCGTCACAATGACGATGTCAGGGCCGCCTCGTGCAAGCCCAGACACCCTCCCTGATTCCACAAGCAAAAGTCCCGCAACGAACATCCAAGATGTCCCCCAAGAAACGGGTGTTGTGACAACAGCAGTACCAGAATCACATCTGTCCAGTGAACAGGAGGGGGCGGGCAAGACATCAGGCACCGAAAGCTCTTCCGGGGTTGCCACCACGGACCCCAATACGAGTGCCACACCTCTTTCTGGTCTCGCTTCTGCGACGGGGGGGAAGCGAATCCATAGTCTGGTGGTAGACACGGGACCACTGATCAAAAACGACCCGTCTGTAAGCACGCTCCTCGCCCAAGCGACCCAGTTGTATACCATCCCCGCCATCCTCTCCGAGGTACGAGACGCAGAGACACGTCGGCGCGTCGAGACTACCCTGCTGCCCTTCCTTACACTACGGAGCCCTAAGCCCGAGAGCATCAAATTTGTCTCTGGTTTCGCTAGGAGAACAGGTGATCTCGAGGTGCTAAGTCGGCCCGATATTCTTCTCCTTGCTCTCACGTACGAACTCGAAGTTGAGAGAGCTGGTGGCGATGGTCGGCTACGCAACACACCTGGGCAAAAACATCTTAACGGTGAAAAGCCCCCTGTCGAGGAGCCTTCCGTCAAGTCAGAGCAAACACCCGAGGATGGTGTAGAGGTGCCCTTGTCGCAGCTCGAGTCTCAAGGCTCAGAGCCAACTATTGATCAAGGGGCTTTGGCAGACCAAACCTCGCCCCAACAAGACGACTCCTTGCAGGGGGGGGCTGGCCTGGGAGCCGTGGCTTCTCAGCCGGCCACATCTATCGAACCTGTCGAGGAGGCTCTGAGTAGTCTAACCGTGCAAGAGAGCACCCCTGTGGGATCTGCAGAGGCTGAAGTGGCCTCCGTCCAGGAACCAATCGTGGAAGAGAACAGTGAGACAGCTGCGGATACTGAGACAAACGAAGCAGCAGAGGGCAATGACGGTGATGACTCGGATAGCGATGGCGGTTGGATCACGCCTTCCAACCTCAAAAAGCACGTTGCCAAATCCAATCCCAATGCATCTACGGGAGATGACGATGCGGCATTCCTCGAGGCGGCTCTCTTAACATCGGATTTTGCCATGCAAAACGTTGCTCTACGTATGAACCTCCACCTACTCTCACCGGCCCTTAGCCGCATCACGCAGCTCAAAACTTTCTGTCTCCGCTGCCATGGATGCTTCCATGTTACGCGTGATATGACGAAGAAGTTCTGCCCTAGTTGCGGCCAACCGAACCTTATTCGTACGAGCTGCTCAACAGACGCCAACGGAACATTCCGCATCCACTTGAAGCGTAACTTTCAATGGAACAACCGCGGAAACGTGTACAGCGTTCCCAAGCCGGTTCACGGTTCGTCCAGCGGCAAATTGGCCAAGAACGTTGGTGGCGGGAAAAACGGATGGGGCCAAGGGCTCATCCTCGCCGAGGATCAGAAGGAATTTGTCAAGGCCAAGGATGCGCAGAGGCGCACCAAGACGAGGGATCTGATGGACGACGACTACTTGCCCAACATTCTAAGTGGAAACAGAAGACAGGGGGACAGGATACGCGTGGGAGCAGGCCGAAACATCAATTCCAAAAAGAAGCGGTAGAGCGGTAGATAGATCCGCAAGGAGGCAAAATTACAAAAAGTCGGAAAGGGTAAAGGGTAAAAGGCCCAAGGAGAAGCACCAAAAGTCAATTGATGGTTTCATGATCGAATCAGATGCAAGCCAAATGTCATTGTCGTAGAAATAATTTTAAAAGGGTTGAAAAAAGAAACCCAGACATGAAACAGAAATTTATAACAAAAAATCAAGCAAACAAGGGTTGTGCCATAAACGCCATCCCAACAACGCCTTTCTCTGGCCCTTTCTCTGGCCCTACCGCCACGAGAAAATGGTTTGCCCTCCTTCCCTGCATCCAACCTCGATTGCCATCCCACCAGTCTCAACCTTAATGACCCCTTCTTTTATTTCTCGTGTCCGTGTCCGCAGTCGTAAACCTAGCTAGATTCCTCTAAACACACACGAGAAAAAGTCAGCCAAAAAAAGTTCAAACCAAAGTACCCGAAAAAAAAAAAGAGAGAAACGAGAAAAGAGAAAAGAGAAAAGGGTAAAGTAATCGTCGGTCGATCGCAATCCAAAGGAATAAGAAAAAAACATAACATACTCTGCTGCGTCAAAAGAAGACCAAATCTCTTCTTCAAAGTAACACGTTGACGAGACCACTTGTCATCAGGCGAAAACCGAGCCGGGTGCGCAGACTTTGTAACTTGGCCCTCGGCCACTTTCTTCAAGGTGTAGAGGCGTTTGCCGTCTTTCGTAAGGGTGTACATGAGATGCATGGTTTCGGTATTTGTGTATTGAATTGAATTCACTTTTTTTTATTTTATTTTTCGAATTCGGGAATTGGTTTCCTGTGGGAGCTTGGAGGGCGCTTTGAGCTTTGGTTCTTTTGTTGCGGTTGGGAAATTTTACGAGGCTAGGAATTTTTTTTTTTTTGGTTCTGCCATCTTCAGATTTCTTTCTCTTTTTTTTTTGGAAATGTGGTGGAGTCTTTTGGTGGAGTTTGTATTTGCAGCTGGTGACAGCTGTAAGAGCTGGTTGTAAAGATTTCAGATTTAAAAGACATAAATGTCGATCTCTTGCGAAAAAGGCTGGGATAATTCGCTGGGGATTTCCTAGCCTCTTTCTTGATCGGACAATTTTCAATTACAAATTATGCATACTTGTAGAGTGGTATTTCTCTTTCCATTGATGAATTGGAAAATTTTGATGCGATAGAGTGGTATCGTGTATTTTGCCAGAGCCAGATGGAAAAAAAGGAAGGAAAAAAAAAAAAAGAATTACAGAATCATCGAAATATCGGTTAAGAAGGGAACTAGCTTTGGCCCGCTTGAGGTTCCAGATTACTGACCTCCGGTGACATTCTTTTTCGCGCACAAATCAGCAGGCGATGAGGGAAATGGTATACCCTTGAAGGGAGGCAGGCAGCCTTGGAACCCCCACGCGAGGTCGAACAAGGTCTCGAGTACTCCGTACAGTTTTACTCCGTAAGCTGTACTCCGTAAGCTAGAAAGAGATGCTGGACATGGGCGTCTAGTTTAGTCTGTTAGGATTCTAGGGCACGTGCCTGAAAGTGAAAGCGTTGTCTTGGGCACTCCGTCCGCTCGACGGCCCATTCTACAAGTAGTTACCATCTGCAGACGGGGGTAGAACACGGTTGGATGCAGGCGATTCAGTATTCATGCGAACTACGACGTCAGAGTTTCTGTTATGATTAGTTGGGAAATGTCCTTCCCCGTTCTCTGGGAAATTGCCGAAACTATACCCCCCCCCCCCCCCCCCCTCCATAAGTTTGAAAAAAGAGGCTGAACACAGTGATGAAGTTGTCTTAAAGAGCGATAAGAGAGTGTGTGCAAAGTTGGTGAACGCCAGCTGCTTCCAACTCACCCTTTGGCTTGAATGTGAAATCCAGAACCTCTCGAGCTTGATATCGTGTTGGCTACCTCCCTGTGAGCGCCATCGTTATCGTGGGTCAGGGTGGTGAGATAGAAGGAGAGATCTACACAAGGTCTCGGCAGTACTAGCCCAAGACTTTTTGACATTGAGCCCCTTAGTATTTGCAAAGAAAGAAAGGAGAAGGGGGGTGAGAATATGTGATGTGCTGTGGCAGGAACGCGAAACTCGATAGCTCCGAGACGGAACCATCTTTTTTTTTCCCGGGAAACACATGCCTTGATTTCTTCTATACGCGTACGGGGTAGTTCCCAGTGAAAGGTTGCAGTTGATTTCAGTTCTGCTGCTGTTCTCCAGGAACTGTATTTGTTCCTTTTTCTCAACCTTGCATATAAACATCCTATAAACATAGGGAAGAAAAAGTAACTCCATGTTCCTCTTCGAAACGCACTGCAAAACCGAAATAAGAAATGAAAAAGAGACAGAGAACACGCTGAACAGGGATTTGCTTTATGGGGAGTCCAAAACACTTTGAAGAGGACAAGCAAGCGATGGACACGGAATCTACCCGGCCGCTCCGTTGTACAACTAAGAAGAACCACGGGGGGGCTTCCCAGCCAGTCTATTCAGTGGTAAAGAGCAGCAAATATGAATATGATGGCATGTTACACTCACGCCTCTAGGAAGAGTCCACAGGATGGAAAGCCTTGTACTGAGAATAAGAAGATAGGACTCAAAAAGGGTTGGGTTAAGACGTGGCTGTCTGTCATATCTCGATCTCACAAACATTAAACTGCTACGTCATAAACAGCTATAGCCAAGAACTATCAATCTAGATGAATTCCAAGAGGAGCATCTTCGTTATTACCTCTTAACCTGTTTTGTCCTCCCCTTCAACTAACATCTACGTGTACGTGTACGCACGCCGCATTTGACTTCCAAAAAGAGCCGAACACTGTCTAAAAGCCCCCCCCCCCCGGCCAAAAAAGGAAATACAAGTAGATCACGGACGGAATACTTGTACATCTCAAGCCTTGTGATACGCCAATTTACGGAATTCGGAAGCAATGCAAGACATGGTGCTTACCAAGTAGAAAAAGGAATAGGAAATAAAAGCATCCAAGACAGGGCGGCCGGGAAGGGCGTTCAGAGACAACTGAATGACATCCCGAGACGATCATCTTTGTTTCAACGACGAATAGCGTGTTAGTGTTATACAACCCTGTCAAACTACAGATTACTCCGTACAGATAGGTTTACAAGTATTTTTCTACAAGCATGCAAATGGCCTTGTTTCTTTTGTTCCATTCTGGTTATTCTTTCCGGCTTCCCCTAGTCTGAACATAAAGCCGACAAAACTGTAAGTAAAAAGAAAAAAAGAAAAAAATACCAGGAATGTCTTGTCAAATATTTGGATTCCTGAAATAAGAGGAAGAGAAAGAAGAAAAGAACTTGTCTTGAATCCAAAAGATGAGATTTCCTCAGCCACTTTCCACTTTCGGTTGAAAAGAAAAATGTGGTAAAAGTTTAATGGGATCGACAGCGTCATTCCGAAACGCATTCAAGTTGTCTAGTTGTCAATAATAGGTCACTGTGTCTAAATAGAAACCCTTGGTTGGATCATCCAGTCACTTAACGATCATCCCAAAGTGTTGAGAAACCCCAAAGAGACAGGTAAGGTTAAAAGAAAAAAAAGACCCAAGTCTCACACATCGACAAATGCAATGCCCACGTTTATATCCTCTTGCAGGAACGCCTCCTTCATCATCCTCGCTCATCCGGAGACATTTTCTGTCTTTCGCCCTGAGTGATCTACGGCAAGGGTTCATGCGGGAAGATGGAATGCTCAAACTACAAGGAGTTTAAAGAGATAGAAGGAAAGAAAAAAAACAAGCATGTGTGTCTTGTATGTCGCCATGTCGTCTTTTTGACTATTCCCCCCCTGTAGATCTCGCCGTTTTTATCACTTGTACTTTTCGTCTTTCTTGTGTTGCGTTGACTCGTGGTTTTAGAGCATGTGAGAAGATCGGGTTTGTGAGAAGAGGGATAGCTCGTCATTTGGAGACAGAAGATGATTTATAGATCCAGAAGAATGGGGAATGAAGGGCCTCGACTGAGATAGTTTACCAGAGTACTCCGTACGAGGTCCTGGAACAAGCCTTCGTTCAACAAGGTCTGTCCCCGAATGAACTCTTGAAACTCCCTTGACCATGTCTATTCTTCCCAGTAGTTTAGTTCGGCGAAACAAGAAAAGTCCAGCTACACTCAGTAAACTAGATCCAGTACTCGGTGATAAAGAAGAAAAAAGAAAAAAGAAACCACTAATACTCCGTAAATTAGATGTAAATCCAGTCAGGCACCAAGGCACCACGGTGTCTCGTGTCTGCTACGTAACCTTCACTCTAAACTTATGCCCTTTTCTTCTTCATACTACGGAGTACACGTACAAGCAGTTACAGAGTTACAGAGCATCAGGCTTCTTGCTTTTCATAATCGTCGTCTCCCGAAACTCGAAACTGTTTGTAATTCTTCAAAATAAGAAAAATGTAAATGCGAGCCGCTCACAGCTCTTCTCCCCGGTTTTGGTTTTGTCTTATTTCAATTATTTTAACCTACACAGCTGTGCATTTGTTGGGCCGTCTCATCACGACTCGATTGTTTCCGGCCGAGAACCCTTGCGTGTTTGCTGTTGGCTGTTTGCGTTGAGTTAATTTTACAACATCGAGCTGGAGCATGTAACGTTCAAAATATAGAGATCAAAATATAGAGAGCAACAGGATTGCCCGTCTACCTTTCATGCGCTGTACGAGGATTGTTTGCCTGTATTGTATCTATCTTTCATGTATGGTTTGTGAGAGACCGAGTAATCCCTTCTATAGGCATGCTTGCTGCTGGGTGAGCATCTCGAAACTTTTGTGCCATGTTTGTGAGAACAGGTATAGAGTACGCCTTGTTGAAAACAAAAAAAAAACACCATTACCATATATCCTCCCGATTCTATCCATATCTTGTTATTTGTTTGTAGTTCGGTATTCCAGAAAGAAATGCGACCATTTTCCAACAATGAATAGTGTAGAGCAAAATGTATTGGAACGAGGACGATTTTTTTTCTTCTTTTTTGCTTAAAACAATCAACCGCCTACGCCTACGCCTACGCCTCACGCTCCTCCTTCTCGACGAAGCTCTGAACGAGAGCGCCAACCGCCCTCCAGTCGTTAGCCACCTCAGTCACCCGCTTCTCCTTGGTGTCGAGGCCAACAAAGTCCTCTGGCAGAACCTCCTTCTCAAAGTTGAACGACTCCTTCTCCTTGAGCGCGAGCTCCACAGCACCAGCGAACTTGGCAGGGTGCGCCGTACAGAGCGAAATGTGCTTAACGGCCGGGCCTGTGCGAGAGAGTGATCGCGTAGCAGCAGTCACGCCTACTGCCGAGTGAGGGTCAAGAATGTACCCAGTGCTGTGGTGGAACTCCTTGATGGTCTCGAGCGTCTGCGAGTCGCTGACACGCTCACTTTCGAATGTCCGGCGTGCGCTGTCGAGGACATCCTTAGGTACGGGACCGAAGCCACCCTTCTGCTTGAGGTCTCGGAGCCATGTAGTCACCTCCTGTGAGGCCTGCTTGCGGTTGAACTCGTCATCCATGCCCACGGTCGCGGCGAACTCGTATGCGAGGAACCAGAGCAGACGCTCAAAGTTGCTCGAGACGAGAATGTCCATGGCAGGGCTCAGAGTCTCACGCGCACCCTCTTCTGCGGGGGCACCGTTGGTCTTCTCGTCCGACTCCGGCTTCTTCTCGTAGCGGCCCGTCTTCCAGAACCGGTCGAGAATGTCGTTCTCGTTTGTCGCAATCACGAGCTTGTCCACAGGGAGACCCATTCGAGTGGCAAAGTAGCCAGCCAAGATATCGCCCTTTGTGTCTCTATTAGCCACTTCCAAACATGCTCAGGGCTGTGGGAATGAAACTTACAAAGTTGCCTGTAGGAACCACAAAGCGAACCTTGTCGCCGAGCTTGAAAGTCTCAGACTTCTTGACAAGCTGGAAGTACGAGTGGAAGTAGTAGACAATCTGGGCCAAGATTCTCGACATGTTGATCGAGTTGACCGCACCGAGCTTGAGGTGCTTGTTCGTTTCCGGGTCGCTGAAAAGAGCCTTGACAATGTCCTATTGCACAATGTCAATACACGGCCACACTTTCCTTCTATTTGGCTTATATTCTCTTACCTGGCAATCATCAAAAGTTCCCGTGACTGCAAGGTTGTGCACGTTGGCATCGAGGCAGGTGGTCATCTGGGCTTCCTGAATCGGGCTAACGCGGCCCTTGGGGTGTAGGATGCACACAGTGATGTCCTTCTTGCCCCGGAGACCGTAGATAGCTGCAGATCCGGTCTACATGATATAATAGTTAGCGCTCAATATCATAAAAGTATCATCGTGGGGTTCGCGAGCAACTTACATCACCGCTTGTCGCACCAACAACGGTCAAATGATGCCTGTCTGATCAAATAGTCAGTACCTTTTGATCTGGCTCACGAAAGGAAACGAGTCTCTCATGTACATACCTTTGCCTTCTTTTCCTTGGTTTCTTCGTACAAGGAAGTACTCGAAAACATTGCCCAAGAATTGCAATGCGCCTGGGTATCAGAGTTAAGAGGTCAGTTACTGGCTTTCGTCCCAGATATGGGCAAGTGTAGTCGACGTACAATCCTTGAAGGAGTAGCTAGGGCCGTGGAAGAGCTCGAGGAGGTAGAGGTTGTCGTCTTGGAGATGCACGAGGGGTGTAACGTCGTCGGAGCGGAAAGTCGCGTAACTGCGGTTTACTAGGTCCTTCAGGTCGGCGGAGGGGATTTCCGGTTCGGCAACGAAAAGGCGGATAATCTGAAAGGCTAGTTCGGGGTAGGAAAGGTCCTTCCAACTTTGCTATACGTGAATGGTCAGGTCCAAGTGTCACTCTTCCCGCTACCGGCATATGTCGTTGTCTCGTATGGCAATTGGCAATCGTGTCGTGGTTCGAGGGAGGGAGGACGATTACGTACCCAATCGGCCGCATTAGGAATCTCGTGGGGGAGGAAAAGGCCACCATCTTCGGCAAGACCCTTCAGGACGACCGTCTCGAACGAAAGCTGGCAAGAGAGAAGACGTTAGCGGGGTGCTTTTAGGCGGGGGGTTAGAAAATAAGGAGGGGCAAGTTCGTACGCCGCTGTCGCCGCCTCGTGTAGAGAAGTACACCTGTGAGGGGTTTTGTGTTTGGCTTGTTGCGTCGGCCATTGTGTCTGGATTTTCTTTGTGTGGTTGTTGGAATTGACTCTTCGAGGGCCTTTCTGGGACGGTCTCACTCAAGTATCACAGAGAACGACGTGTTTGAATGCGCTAGAAAAAAATTTGCCCCGCCTCCGATGTCGAGTGACTGCCCCGCCGGAAGATAGGATCATCCGGCCGAATCGTTAGCCATTGCCGTTGCCACTTCAATTCACTAGCTTCGCGGGTGTGGGAGGCGAAACGTGGGAACACTGCAGTCGAGTCATAGGCTCGAGACAGAGCAGCCAACTACTCCGTAACTATGGCAGTTTCGTCAAGTGACCCTGAATGAGGCGGTGAACGGAGGGTGCGCCGCCATTGACCAGCCAAGACCTTGAAGGATTAGATAAGACGGCCAGGAGGGATTGAACCCATCATATCACATCCTTCGAAAAAAAAAAAATTGCATCGCAATCGTTTTTTTACGAATACGGAGGGAAAGACAGGGGTGGAATGTCACCGTGTACGGAGTACAAGTAATATGGAGTACTCCGTACGGAGTATTAGTTTACAGAGCATTTTAATTTCTCTGGCCGGTGCCCGACACTCCATGATCTAGCAGCTGTTTGCAGGGGGCGACTGTTACATAATCCCGTTATCCCGCTATATCAGACCCCTGAAGATGATATCGAGACCCTGGGCAACCAATTATCTTCCTCTAGCTTTTCTCTTTTCTTCCATTCCTTCCTCCCAGGCACACCACAAAAATCAATCTGGCATTCTAGTTAGCTGTTAAATCTTGTCTAGATCATATTATTTATCTTCACAAGGCCCTATTCTGCCAGGATTTGTTTGGGTTTCTTTCTGTCAACTTCAATTGGTTGTCGCCGTGAAATCCATCCAGCGCTTTCACTGGATTCAACCTAGCTCCATTCTTACGGACTTTTCACCATGTCCTCCACCGAAGCTCCAGAAGCTGCTGCAGCTGCATCCAAGCAGTACTTACCCATCCCACAGCCGCTAGCATCATGTGCTCCCAAGGAACGCGTGCCACTCACCGAGGAGGAACAGGCCAAGTACGATTGGCTTCTTAAGCGTGCCCGTGAATGGACCGAAGTGCCGTCAGTGAAGGTGGCAGCCAGCCCGCTTACGGACAGCGAGCGCCGGTGGTTAACGCGCGAGTGTCTCCTTCGCTATCTGCGAGCCACCAAGTGGCATGAGAAGGAATCCGAGAAACGACTTCTCGGTACCCTCGCCTGGCGGCGTGACTTCGGCACCGAGGATTTAACCCCAGAACACATCTCGCCGGAGAACGAGACAGGGAAACAGGTCATTGTCGGTTATGACAAGAACGGCCAACCCTGTCTTTACCTGAACCCTGGCCGACAGAACACCAGCCCGTCGCACCGCCAAGTTGAGCACCTAGTGTACATGGTGGAACGGGTCATTGAGCTGATGCCCGCCGGCGTGGAAACCCTTGCGCTATTAATCGACTTTACGCCGAGCAAAACCCGTAGTTATACGACGCCGGGTATCGGCCTTGCACGCGAAGTTCTCAACATTCTTCAAACACACTACCCTGAAAGGCTTGGTCGTGCTCTCATGATTCACGGTACGTATCCCATTCCTTCCGGATGATTTGGGGGGTCTTTTAGAGAGGCTAATGCCGGGCCACTCAGTTGCATTCTTTGTCCGGGGCTTCTTCCGACTTATCACGCCCTTCATCGATCCCCGAACCGTTGAGAAGCTCAAGTTCAACGAAGACATGACACAATATGTCCCTAAGGAGCAACTGTGCACGGAATTTGAAGGTGGCGAGCTTGATTTTGAGTACAACCACGCCACCTACTGGCCCGCCCTCACCGAACTATGCAAGACACGGCGTGAGGAGCACACGGCTCGGTGGGAGGCTGGCGGCAAGCAGATTGGCGAACTCGAGGACTACCTCGCAGGGGCTCTCAACCAGGGTATCGGCAGCAAGGCTGCGCAATCCGACAGGTTAGCCGAGGAAAAGAAGGAGACTTCTACCGTCACTACCGACCCAGAAAATGCCGCTGACGTTGAGAAGCAGGCCGCCGACGAAGTCGTAGCGGCAGTTGCAAAACTTGAGGTTACGCCAGTGGCGGAAAAGAGACCAGAGGCGATCACTGTCACGGAGACCACAGCTGAAATCAAGGCTTGAGGTTGCAATAAATCATATTCCGGGGGTTAGGCGGGAGGTCATTCCGTTCTTTCGTTGCGATAATTAAGATTTTTATTTGGGGTTTTATTCCATAGCGCGTTGGCTGTATAGACGGAGGGGAGGCACCGGGAATTTGAACTCACGAACACATAGATCTACAAAGTTTATCCGCACAATATACCAACTAATATCTTTCTTGATTTCAATCTTTATTATTTGCTCCAACTCGAAATGCCATAATTCTGCTTGTTTGTAGCCTTTTACTTTGCGCCGCAAGCCATCTCTTCCATCTTAGTGTGGGGCAAGGCTGGCGGACTTGGGTTGGTGTAGCTTAATGTAGCACAGGAAAGGAACTCTCACTCCACAACTGCACCTCACCTCCACGACATTCGCTATTTCCATGGCCAACAGCCCGACCGTTCTCGAACATATCTAGAACGAAGCTGACCGTCGACGTCGCATTTTATATTTACAACCAACGCCAGTCCCTCCCAAAAGACCGAGTCTCCCGAACGTGCAACAACCCCTTTTAACCACACCTCCCATCACTTTACCTCGAAGCCAAGCTCTCAATCAGGCCACAACATTCCCTGGTCCCCTCCCACCCTCGCAAGTCGGTGAACAATACAAACACAATGTCAAACCAACAAGGCAAAGCCCTCGCCGACGGGGTAACCCAGCCCTCAGCCGTTGCAGGCCAAGGGCTACGATACCCCACCAACGGAAAGACAATCTACCACCGACCCCTCAACCGCACACGAACAGCAGAACTCAGCCAAGCAAGCTTCGCCTACTTATTCTCCGAAATGGTCGGATACGCACAACGCCGCGTAAGAGGAATTCAAGATCTCGAACAACGGTAAACACTCCTTATCCCCCCCCCCCCCCCTTTCCCCTCTTCATATCCTCCAATCACTAACCTCTCGCCAGACTAAACGCCCAAGGCTACCCAATAGGCCTCAAACTCCTAGACCTCCTCCTCTACCGCGAACCAACAAGAACCCAACTCCGCCCCCTAACAATAATCCAACTCCTCCACTTCATAAAGCAAAATCTCTGGCAACACCTCTTTGGCCGCCAAGCCGACCGGCTCGAAAAATCCGCAAACCCAGCCACACCAGAAGAATACATGATTTTCGACAACGAACCCCTAGTAAACCAGTACATTAGCGTACCGCGCGAAATGTCGCAGTTGAATTGCGCGGCCTTCGTCGCCGGTATTGTCGAGGGCGTTTGCGATGGCGCCGGGTTTCCTGCAAAGGTTGGGGCGCATAGTGTTGGCAAGGCAGAGGAGGGCGAGATGTGGCCTGGGAGGACTGTGTTTTTGGTCAAGTTTTCGGCCGAGGTTTTGGAGAGGGAGGAGTTTTTGCCCAAGGCGTAGGGTATTGTCCCGTCTCTGTCTGCTCTGGGTGCAGCACTCTTGGTTTTTTCTGTTGTTAGGTTGGCGGGATTTGGCGTTCATGGATATACTATCGCAAGAGAACAAGCAATCCTTTTATTTCACTTCAATTTCTACCCTTCATTCTCTCGATCCTTTCCGGGGAAAAAAAAAAGTAAATATACCATACTCCGTACTTGCTCATAAACACCACCTATGCATACATCCATACCCACAAGAATCATAATCCAATCATCGTAACATCATAAACTTCATACCAAACCCATCTACCTAGGCAAACTCCTCACCAACCCACCCCTAGGTAACCCCCCCCTCCTAGCCCCCCTCCCCCCCCTCATCCCAACACCCCTCATCCCACTCCCAACATTCGCACTCGAACTCGAACCCGCCCCTCCACCCCCTCCACCCCTTCCATTCCCATTCCCACCCCCCATCAACTCCCCAAGCCCAAGATCCTTCCAAGCAGCATCCTTCACCCTCTGCGTAGCCTTCTGAATCCCAAAAGCAGCATGTTGGTCCGGCACGACATCGTCTTCGTCTTCGGGGTTCAACGGTCGGTGCTGCGGCGGCACATACACTTCGTCTGCGGGCAGGCGGTCGCGGCAAAAGTCTTCCATGTGTGCCGCGTTGAGGGGTTGGTGCATATGGATATACGTAAAGTTTCCGTCTTTATT
The DNA here is from genome assembly GCA_019925285.1 of Graphium sp. VPRI43844. NCBI lineage: Eukaryota > Fungi > Ascomycota > Sordariomycetes > Microascales > Graphiaceae > Graphium > Graphium sp. VPRI43844. The sequence continues at coordinate 45,239 of JADHKT010000075.1, forward strand.
CTGGAGGAGACAGACGTGGTTAGATGGTGAGTTTCGAGAGGAGGCTAGGGAGAAGAGGGATGCCGAACCATGTTTGCTTGGAATGGTGGGTGGGTTTTCCCACAACAATTAACAGTGGCTTGCTTTGTGATAGAGATTCACTCGTCTATTAATTGCACGTCTGAAAATAGGTTCCGAGTTTTCACGATAGGCTGGTTTAACTCAAGATGTATGGTGAAGAAGATGTGGTAAGCGATTCTCGAATGAGGGGTGTATTTGGATCGCGTTTAGGTGCGCGTTGGAATTTGTACACTCTATTCTAAAAGAAAAGTGGGGAGCTATCCCAACTGTCCAACCTCAAGCACAGGGCTCGGCATGCTTGCACGTTACGCTTGGCCTGTCTCAATTTTGCATGACTCTCTCTCTCTGTTATTATTGAAAGAGAAATCAACGTTTAAGTCTCTCGAGGCATTAATCTCGTTATTCATTCTAATCGTGAATACTTATACTCTTTAATGCCAACTGCATCCTGCCGCACAGTGCCCTCGATTCTCCAATTCTCACTAATATGCCTCGCCACCTTCTTAGGAATCCTTTGTCGGCCCATTTTGACTCTGCAGGTTGTTTCTCCTCAACTCGATCCGTAGATTCTCCACTCCCGCTTCGTCATCCCGCCAAACTCCCCCTCTTCCGTTGGTTGCGCAATGGACCAAACATGGTTTCGTGAGTCGACCCGTCACCATGTTCACCTCAAGAAGGGCGCCCGCCTCCTTCGGCGCACACACCAGACACCAACAAGACAGTTCTCGTAGAGACAAGCAGCTTTTGCCGGGAACGGCAATTCTGTCCTTGGCCTGGGGCATCGCGACTTCGGCGAACTTCCTCCAACGAGCGATGACTGGCCCACATTCTAGAGGATCTGGACCCGGCTCCTATTGATAGCGACACATAATTAGTTGCATTACATTACCATCTTTATACAGCAGCCTCATCTCCATCTCCATCAGACATGGCTGAACTTACCTCTGTACACTCCCAGTAGGGTCCCACGGGACCCTTGAGTTGTCTCTTCTCCGTTGTTCCGTCATCAAAAATTGGCGTCGAGCCATATGGTAGTATCTCGAACCCAGGTAATTTACTCTCAATTTCATGCAGTTTCTCGTCCGAAAAGTTGAATATGTCTTCATCGTTGTAATGCAACTGCTTTCCGAGAGCTAGAACAGCGCTCAAGCCAACGACGAGGGTTGCGAGATGCATCTTGATTATCTTGTAAGCGAGAAGGTCCCTTGAGTACGGATAAGGCGTGGTTAAAGTTCCGTCTGTGAATAGAGTTGTATCCTGAACGAAGACCAAGATGAAATGGTAAGAATGGTGTAACGAATATGTGAATGTCGTAGTCGATGGAATTTTGTCGGAGTCGACGATGATATCCGGCATGGGAGGAACAAGCTAAATATCCGTGGAATTGTGTAGCGCGTCGAGTTTGGCCGAAGAGACGGCAGGCTGGATCAACAAGTGACTTTCGCCTCACCTTCCTTGTAAAAGATTGCAGCCACCTCATTCAGCAGTTCTTTCCCAACGTTGAAAATCCTCTCTACTGCTGGCCATTTCCTTCAAGTTCAAGAGCTCTTTCCCTCTCATCATCAAGGTAGCTCCTTCCTTGAACTTTTTACCTGTGGTAGAGGCGGTCACGTCATATGGCTTGAGAACGGCAGCATTCAATTGCCCCCCTCCCCTCCACGAAGGAAAGAATGGCAAAGAATGGCATGGAATGGACGTCTGGATATCTATAAAATGAAAATCATTGGTGCGATCGGTGTTGTTGTTTCCGTATGTTGTGTTGTCACCGTGGAACTTTGAGGCCTGCCTCCTAATCATTGGGACATGTCGCCCAGTCGTCCCATTATTCGATGCTTAGTTGTCGAGATAGATGACCAACACAAGATGTCGCGCAACGGTCTGTATCCAATGGTTGCCGGTGCGTACTAAGGGACATTGTTGAGCGATGGCCACCACGGATAGTGGTTGGCTGGTCACCAACACGGCCTGGTATAAATCTGTGCAAGGAGGCTGCGCAATCTAGATATATTTGGATGTGTTCTTCAGTTTTGGAGAAAAGCTAAATTGACGTAGGCTCTCGTATATGCTAGCAGGAACGGGAGCGGTTGGAAGTTCACAAATCATTGTATTGAAGCACTTCGTTCAGGAGGCCAATCTCCTTGAAGAAGCTGCGTGTGTGCCGTAACCTCGTCGAGCACCCGAGACATCATTATGGGAGAACCTGGCCGTAGCAGCTGACTTCTCTACTGCTTAAGGAAGATATATTGTCTTTTTGGCCATGCTTTGAGCGTAGCACATGTGCCACGTTCACTTTGAACTACAGTATTCAATGGTTCGACAACCGACGAGATCGGTTCGGTAGAGTAGATGCTTAGACGACCAGCTGCGTCATGTCTTCTCCAAAAACAGGGTAACAACAGGGTAACAACGTGGCCATGGATCAGAGATCGTATCGGATGGCAAGCTTGTTCGTTTGACCAGCTCTGTTGTTAGTAACTTTAGACAATGTTCCAATGCCACGATCTAAGCTCGGATTCTTGTCTATCAAGTACTAGTCAGTGGCCTACTCTCAGACCAAAGATTATTTACTACGCGGATCATCACCTGATTGCTTTCTTGCCAAATTACAGCAACGAAGCCTTAAAATAGTTCGGGAGGACTGATTATCCAAGGTCAAGAGCCCACTACGCATTAATACTTCGCGGCTGATATGGCAAACAAGGTATACATCAGACCATCAGACCATCAGGCCAACGAGAATGTTCAGGCTGGTGCTATAGACCCAGCGATAAGCAATGGTGACTCTCCAGTATAGAGTCCTGAAACATGCCACCTGCTTCATGTGCCCAACCGAACAAGGCAGTTCAAAGCAGACTTGACTCCAAGCTCTGATGTACATCACCCCGAATGAAACGCCTTTTAAAAGCCAGAGTTCGGGTGGCAGCCCAAATGCATAATCGGCCCAAAAGTAAATATTCTGGAAAGAAAAGAAAAAGCCAAGACTTCGGCAAGCCAAACAGAAAAGAAACCAGAAACTGGTAGGCCGCGATAGCATGAAAACGGTGAGTCGGACCTACGTTCCAGAATGCGGCCCTTTGAGCCGCTTTCCTGTCCCATTGCTCGCTAGTCGTGGTTCTCCAGACTTGCCGCAAAATGTCAAGTAGGGATTGCCACGACATCTGCCACGGGGGCAAACCAAATAGGAAGCCGAGTATTGGCTCGATTTCGAGATAATGCGTTGTTTTTTTTTTTTCTTTATAAGTCTTGGCTCAAAGTCTTCGCCCTCCCCGTCTGTTCTCCGTATGGTGCGGGGAGTTAGGTCTGTGGTCAGAGAAGCGGGCGATCGACGGGAATTCCCCGTGATAGCCACCTTCTCTCGCGATGCTAAAGATAAGACTTTGGCAAAAGAGGTACTTCCCATGTCCATCACGACGTCGCACTCGCCATCCCTAAGGCTTGGAATGCAACTCGATGAACAGGAAGGTGAATATATGATTTAAGTGTAAAAGATACAAAAGTACGGAGCACACCAAGAACAGCCAAGAGACTCTTATCCTCTCCTCGTGCCTTCCCTCTGGCAATGCTTCCCTGGCTGAAACGGAAAGTTCCTCTCCAGGCCCAAAAGAACACTCCGTCCCACTCTTCTCATTGTGACACCTCCCCTCTTTTCAAAGCTTTGCCCAATTGTAATTCCAAGGAAGGCGCGTTTCAACCCTGCACATTTCCACGGAAAATACTCCGTACAGAGTATGCATTTACGATAAAGAGACCAATTAATACTGTACTCCGTATACTAAATGCGTTCCTAAAGATGACGTCTCCTGCGTGTTTCAAAATATTTGTACCGTGGCTTTTATAAACGAGAATTCGGCGCGAAATACATGAACACGCGCGGAAAGCGAGATGAATAGAGGACTTGTTTAGGGACGTGCTGGCGAGAGACATTTCATCATCTCTCCACTATGAGAATTGGAATTCATAGGGATAAAAGGGTATCCCGCTATCGCGGCTGGCCAGGCACATGTACTCCGTACTTTCTACAATTACCAGCACATATCGCAGGATCTTGAGATAGCATTATGTATGTCTCAAAATTGAATCTCCGAAGCCCTGGAAGAAGAAAAGGACAAAAAGAGATCGGCCAGGGCAGGACATATCGACAAGGATTTTCGCAAAAGTAACAGTATGCGGTCACTTTAAATGCCAGAGATCGCAAGTATGGAGTAGATGATGCTAATTAAACTCTTTGTCCTGTAATCTGGGTAGTCTTGTGTCAAGGACTGCGCCAATTTTAAAGCTACAAGGGCTGGGGCTGGGGCGAAAAAACTCCGCCCAGTTGTCTGTTTAATACTGGCCCGAGTTTTGGGACAGACAGACAGACACCACCGCCTGCTATTAAATGATGAGATTGGCTTGCTGCTCCAGCTCAATTATGTATTCCGTACTAGTTTAATACAAGCGAGTAGGGCTCCATTAAATATGCATCCTCCTCTTCGTTAGTCTGTCCATTTTAGCCTGTCCCTCTCAGAGGCCCAAAGCGTCGCGGAAAAGGGCAAGTTTGGGGTATTATTATGGAGTAGTATTATGGGGGTAGCCAACTGCGTAACCTTTCGGCGCAGGTCGTTTTGTCATGCCGTACATTGGACGCCTAGCGAGTAGCGAGTCTTTTCTTCCTTCGGGCCATCTTAGGCCGTGACGAATATTGGATGCGAACAGGATGTCAGTGAGATGGCTAAAAGACCCTGTTCTTTTGTTTTTCTCAGCTTGTTCCCGTTTTCACGAGCCTTTGGGATCCGGGGTCAAGTGTACGAAGTATAGTGTACAGCTCTGGAGGCTCACTTGTCATCAAAGCCTTCAAACCAGGACGCCTCTCTATGTCTTGCAACTGCCACTCTTCTTCTATTCGTCTTGAAAGATTCGAAGCACATACAAGTATGGAGTAATCCTCTGTACTTGTTCCCCATGAGCAGCCTAACCTATGGAAACCCAACTAGTTGTCCATTGGTGGGCAATCCTTCCCAGCATCGTATCTAGTTTAGTTTAGATGAGGGGTATCTTCCATCTCCAGGGCTGAGACCCTGCCCGACGAAGCTAGCAACATAATGCATACCAATAATAGCTAAGCGATGGCGAATTATTGACAAGCCTTCTCTCTCTTTTTGTACGCCCGCCTTTGCTTGGGCATGCTTGGTGCGTGGAGTGGGCGATTTGCATGGGTTGTAAACTAGTTTAGAGGCGGCCCGCACTTGCGTCTTCAGTAGCGACGTCTTGGGAGAAAAACTCGCCATCATCGTCCATTAAACAAGAGCTGCAAGTAGTGGCAAATTACCATCTCTGGAAAATTGACACCAAGTAATATGGACAAGATAGTGCACATAGTGCACAGAATTAACCTTGATGGAATCATGTAACGGTCCTGATTGCAACTTTCGAGTCTGGCCGAGTCGGCCCTCGAGCGTGTTTGACTTTTGTGTCCCCCACATCGTGTCATTTGCAGACAAAAAACCAGTATTAGTTTTGTGCAGTGAGTGAAATGGTGTGGTTGGTGGTCCAATCGATGAACTGGATGGATGGGGTAATAGTGCTGTTCGCCATGGTCTGTTCAATGATGCGGGTAACGTAACACCACCCTGGAAGAGGAAGGCAAGCAAGGTAAATGATCTTGTGTCAGTTGAAATGTGCACATGCATTTCCATATCTCTCTGGCTTGCCCTGCCTGTTTCCTTTTTTAAAACTTCGCCTCGTCGAGGTGTTACTCTCTTTCGTCGATCCCATGAATTAAGAAGACGTTTTCCGTGTATGAATTTGATTAAAACTCTTTACGGAGTAATTTGCCAGCTGGGAAGAAAGTGTCTGGCATAAAAGTTAAGCTGGACCTACAGCACAGGAACAACCCAGCCTTTCAGTTGGGTGCGCGAAGAGCCCTGTACACAGTACACTCTTTGGGTGGTTCATCTGGTAAGAAAGCAAGTATCGGGAACAAAGAGTCGGTAAGTTCCATCACAGTGGGTCTTGTACCTCGTCTGTAGTACGTGTACGGAGTAGTATTACTCCTTACGGAGTACTCCGTAGGTGCATTGCTCCCCCCACCACCCATTCGAGCCAAGCTTCCCGCCATGCGTCAAGTGGCCCCCTTCAAATAATGCAGCGAATCATGAGCAAGCGCCCCCCCCTATTTAAGTTCTCTTTCTGTCCTGGGCGGTAGGCTAGGCGGTTGGAGGGAAAAGAGACCGTCGCGCGGGCATGTACTTCGTACAGAGTAGAGTTTACGTAGACAACGTGGTTCGTAATAAAAAGGGGTGCGAATGCCTTCCCCCCCTTCTCCCTTAAGTCTTCTTGTTCCTCCGTCCTCTACGTCCTTTCTTGGCTGGCCAAGTTTTATTTTAGGCCCCGATGTGGTTGGTTGTTTTTACAGGGCTTTAAAGTTGATGCAGAGCCCATTTTTTTTCCAGGGCCCCCTCTACTCCGTATTTAGGGGATCTGCGCGCTGTGATACAGTCCTGCACTTCTGCAGGCTAACTACGGAGTAAAGTTTAGTTCAGGTCCCAGAAACATGGCGTACGGAGTATCTGCACCTTGAAATTGTCATCATGAATAACAGTAAAATTAATAGTCCTATCCAAACCTTGAATAAAGCCGATGGAGGTTGGTTTTTAAGACTCTTCTCAACATCCTGTAAAGTTCTGGATAACTGTCACCTGTCAATGTCACTGGAACTCCGTATTGGTCTCACCTTTTCCCAAGATTTCGTTGTCACCACACCAGTCTTTTCTCGCCCTCACTTACTAGGGTTCCATCCCATGAACAGAAGACCACTGTCAAGCTTTGCCCCCCCCTTAGATTGGTTCGTCTCGTTTTTGTCCTCGCAAGGGGCCTAGACCATTAACACTTTATTCTAGCGAGAGAGCCTGTTGGTCGTCGCATAAAAACATACTCCACCTCCACTGTTCTCTTCCAGGGAACAGAGGTGGCCGAGCAGCAACTCGACGGTACTCCTTGTACTCCGTACCATTTCTATCTCCAATCTCCCACTCCTTTTCTCCCCTTGGCGCACCCCCCGATCTCTCTTTCCTTCCTCTACCTCTTCAGTGGCCGGAAATACGCTCGGCTCTCACAAGATTGTCCATAGTCTTCTCCAGGAAGAGAAGGCAAGGAAGAATTGATTGAGCCCCCCTTCAAACCTGCCCGCCCGCCATTTCGACCATACTGTCACGTCTTGCCTACAACCCCCGTGTGGCAAAGTATCGAGCTGTGCAACGACAAGTGCCGCCCCAACATTCGACATCCTGTCCTTCGCCCTTCACCACTTCGAAGACCGGAAAGGGTATTTGTGCGAATTCGACGATTGTGACCAGGTGCACCTACGGGCCCTGTGTAATATCCTCGGACACCAATTGATTCATTACCATTAGGTTTGCTTAGGTAGGTCATGTTCGTTTGTGGTTTCCTTCCAGCCAGTGCCCCCTTTCCTCGGTATCCTACCAATCCCACGCCAGCACCACTCGGTGTGTCTGTGTCTCTTTCCTCCAGTAATCTAGCAAGGGAGCGAAGGACGAGGTTTCGGCGGGGGAAGAGACGCTGGTCTGAGAATTCAATGATGCAAGAAAGAGAAGAAGGGCAAAGAGGGACCAAAACTTAGGGGTGCCATCCTGCTAACTATTGGCCGTACCACAGACGCTTATCCTGCCTGGTTCGACCGTAGCTTGCTACCGGTGGCATTGTTATCCGCTCCTCCTGTGCATCAACCTCTCCGATACATCATATTTACTCGAGTGTCCCCTCCATCCCCTTTCACAATGGACGAACGACCCGCTCTCCGGATGTTGACGCCCATCGACGAAAAATCAAGCACTCCCACCCCCGAAAGCGCAGTGGCCAAGAGTCCCATCACGGCTCAGGTCACGATGCCAGAAAAGGCAGCACAAGCATGCAACGACAGCGGCTCGTCGACACTATCCCCTACGCCTCGCGAAAAGAGTCTCGACATGGCACGCAACAGCACCGGCTCGGCACCCCATTCCTTCCAGCAATCCAACCCCTTCGACACAGACATTGAGGCTATGATGCCCATTTCTTCGACGGAGACAGGTGTGCGGAAGTCTACAACGCTCGGCCCGAGCGACTGCCAGGTGTGGCCGGGCAAGGACCACTGGAAGCAGAAGGCCAAGGAGACCAAATTCAAGAACCGTGGTAGATGCAATTGCCTGGCGCGCTTCGACAAGAAGACGCGCATCATTTTCAAGATTGCCATTGCACTCTTCATCATCGGTGCCGCCATGGGTGTTGGATTTGGCATCAGCAAGCCTCTCGGAGCCCCTATCTGGGGTGACAAGGATCGGTGATGGGGCATCGAGGCCCTCGGCCCCGCTGGCCCCTTTGCAACAACACTCATCCCAAGCATCTTACCGTGGGCGGCACATTCCTCGAATAACAGTAGAGCGATTGTCGGGTTTCGTGCTGTTTTTAGCTGAACTCGCGACGACCGAAGCACGCCATGTGCATCTATCTCTTAGTTGCTCGTAAATACGCACCTTGGTGTCCAATGCCTCAGATCTCGAGAGCAAACATCTCGCGGCTATCAAGGCGTCGACTTCTTCTCCACGCCGCTTCCGGCCCCCTTTTTTCTTTACCTCTTTTGCTCTCTTTTCATACATTGAAATTTTCCCCCGCAGTTTCCGAGGGGGTGGTTTTTACTCATAGCCGGCGTTTTGGGGCTGTTTCCTGGGCCAATTGCATTCGTTTCTCTCTCGTAGGTCACATTTTGGCCTTGGAGCAATCGACTTTGCCATTTCGGACAACCCTGCAAGGCCAGGGGAAAGTGGTCTTTTTTTTCTTGTGTCTTCTTTCTCACTACTTTTTTCTCTCGCCCGTATCAAGGAAGGGTATGAAGGCTGTTGTCGAACATCACTATCGGAGTTGTGGGTTGAGATAGGCATGTAAAGAACAAGTCGGTAGCTCTTTAAGATGACATTACGGTCTGTTCGACTCGTGGTATCGGTTTTCTAGTGCGTATGAAGGAATCGAGGAACACTGTAGACAAGGTGGGCGATTATCTCTTAGTATAGGATGTTGTATACACTAGAAGATATTGTAGGACGTGGTGAGCTGTTGGCTCGAGTCCTTTTGTGAAGATGACATCGCGTGAAGAGTATGGTTGTGAAGAGTACAGTTGCGTGTATGTACTCTGTAACAGTACACAGTAGACAGAACATGTAAAAGAGAGGAACAAGTCTTGCTAGTCGAGTTGGATGGTGGGATCAGTACGAAGTATTAATATGATTAATATGTGCGCAGCGGGTGCGGGGCGTCCGGATGCGCCGGGAACGGGCTTCAAGAACGCATGTAAACTAGGACCCTGGATGTCTGCGGGGGTCGAGAGCGCGGGGGGTTTAACCAGATGGTCATTTTGGTATTAGTGCGTGTGTGCTCTTTTTTTTTTTTCTCTTTTCAGCAGTTGGGACAGACACTCACTTTTTGTAATGAGGCGAGACACTTGGCTAGACTACGGAGTATGTATTAGTATGTATTAGTATGAATGTCTTGATTTTCAGGGGAATTGCGAGGTGGCTTTTGGCCAGACAAAAGGGCTCTTTTTTTCGGATAATTTTTGAACATGGAAATTTTAGGTTTAAAAAGTTAGTGGAAATGTTCTGTGATTGACTGCCTGCAGTCTTACCATCTCTTCATCTGTCTCCGTATTAAAGATGAAGAAGAGAGCATTAGCATGGTCTGCCAGTGAGATTCCGACCTCTCTGTTCGATACAAACTCTCTCCTCATTCCAAATCCGTTCCATAAACTTCTTCACGTGGTCTAATTCTTCATCTCCCAAGTCCAACCCGCTGTCTCTCTCCACATCTCGCTCTCTTCCGTCATCCCTGACCACATCATGAGTTGCCTCGTCGTCGTCGACGGCTCCTTTCCAAGGAGAGAACCGATCTTGCGGTGAATTTTGGTCTCGAGAGGGAGCGAGGCGTTTCGTTCGGTAATTGGATATTAATGCGATGAGGAGGAATGTTGGTGGGTAGAGGGCTAGGAGGATGTATGCTGGTGTCCAGTTTGAGTCGTGGCGGAAGGAGAAGGGGTCTTCTGATGTTGTTGACATTTTTTTTATATCGTCTCGTGTTCTATCTCTTCTTGTGTAGTTTATGGTTTGCAAGGGCTGAGATGGACGAGACGATGAGATTTGGATTTGGATTTTTGAGCAAGATTGTATGGCGAGGGAAGGAGTGTTGGCCGTGGTTTCTCGGGACTTATATGTAGCAGTCGTCGTGCTTGGAAAGACCATTGGAATTGTCCTTGAATCTTCAATGTCAAAGAGTGTAAGAGGACAAACAAATCAACTGTTCATCAATCCCTTTGTACCAGCATTAAAAGCCCAGAACCTAGACCTCCAATCCCTTTGTTCAAATAGCAGACATTCTATCTTTTAAACAACCCCCTATCCAAAAAAACCCCAATTAAATAACGACAATAGGTAAGACCAAAAATTCATTTAAAATAAAAAACTAAGTTCCAGAGCGCGATGGAAATGGATTTCATGTCGCAACTAATCATCTCCCTAACTAAATGAAGAAATAGATGGGATGTTCGTAAGACAACAATATGGGTTCCCAATCGCCTTTGCTGGCACCAGCGGCCAAATGTTTTACTTTGATACAGCGACCTTTTAAAGCGCTTTTGGGGGTTAAGGTTTTTAAACGTTTTATATGACTAGTTCAAGACCTCGTGACGAACTTTTTGATATTCCACTCCCTTCGGAAAATCCATCCTAATTGAGATGAGGAAGGATTTTGTGTGCGGAGTACTTAGTATTGCCCTTGCCGCTTTCATCTTCGGAAGTGGCTCAGTCAGTTCCGGGATTTCTGGCGCCCCAGCCACATCTTACCCTCCCTTCCTTCACTCGCTGTCCGAAATACAAGCTATTCCCCAGCTTCCGGCTCCTAGTCGATTCCCCACCTCCTCCTCATCATACAACCTTACATGGCGATGCCTCATTCTTCCACTCTTGCCTTTCAATCTCATCTTCTACTAGACCATAACCCATCCCAATGACTTCGATAGTCACTTTGAACGATTGGGAACCTCTCGTACTTCTAACGCACGAGTCTAGCAACTCTAAGCCGGACCATCACCATACCAAAGCGGCCAAGTGTGCCATTCAAATCACGGTCTATATTATCAAAGGCTGATGGCCTCTTCCCTAGATGGCTAGATGGGGCGCCTGACCTCGATACACCTGACGCGGAAGAGAGATGGGCCGCTCGCCGAATATCTAGCTGTATTGTTGTACATGTTCCTCCACATCTTGCCACGTCCGTTGTCCGTTGTGGTCAACTGCTCTGGCATGTCACCCGGCTTGTGCTCGTCTGATTAGTCACCTAGCCACTTGACAAACTATCAACATGACTTCCTCGGCAGTCGCCAAATATTAATCCCCTAAAAGGAAGAAAAATCAAAAGGCTGAAAATGAGAAGAAAGGGGGGTAGTATACTCGTACACGGCTCCGAGGAGCCAACACCTCTCAGAGTCCACGGTTGGGTGAGCTAACCAACCTCATTCCGGGAACCCCTAGCCCCTCTAGATCCATTCTCCCGCTATCCAGAACCAACGGAAGGAAAATAACGCCGGGAAACCGCTTCCGTCATTGATCATTGCATCCAGTAAACAAACTCCGTCCTTTTTATATCTTTGACATTTTGAAAACCAAGACCCCGCAAGATCCGCCGTATGCCCAAGAGAAAAAACAAGCTGTAGTAGGGCTGGCTCACCAGCTGGGAGAGGGACCGATGCTGCCTCCAAGGGCACCAAACGACGCGGCCGTAGGGTCCGCTTGTTGCGTCGATCCGTTCATGCCCGGCTGCTCCAGCGACCACATATCCCAGTCGAGTACCGAAAGGTCCAGATAACCTGACAAAAACTGGTCAACGACCATGGGCGGGTTTGGTCCTACAACAGCTGGGTTGAATCCCGATGTATCCATCCCCGGCCTGGCTGTTCCCATAGCCATTCTGGGCGAATAGTCTCGTCCCGTCATGGGCGTTGACAGTTCAGATGGCGGCGGCATGCGCTTCTCTAATTCTCTCAGGCATAGGGGCTTCTCAGCAGTCTGTCCAATCTCTCGCATCGCTCGCTCGCGTGCCACCCATGCCTTGAGCATCGTCGCCGCTGTTGTCCAGTACGACCGGTTGGTAGCGACCTCGTACAGCTCCGGATGGTACGAGTAGACACCGTCAAAAGCGGCCCACGCCCGGTCGGCAACGGCACCGATTGGCCGCTTGGCGATGTAGCTTACCAAGACGGAGAACATGTCAATCTGGAAGTGTTGTTTGCAGAACCAGATCAACCCCTTGGGCTTGAGCAGGTTGTACACCTCCAACATATTCTCCGTCCCCATGACCGTCATCCGATAGATGTTGTCTTGCTTGGTAAAGAGCTCGTTGGCGTAATCGGGATGGTCTTTTATTGGCGTGAGGATATCACGTAACTTGGACATGATCATGCGCGGTAAGTGGTAGGCAATCTCCTGCGACGGACCAGCCGTAGGGTCTAGGTACCGCGACTGAAGGAGTGCAATTTCTCGCTCAAACTCGTCGATGCGAGCATGGAAAAGGTTGATGACATCCTGCGGTACATACGGCCGCCGCGGGTCGTCCTTATCATCACCGCCCCCGTAGTTTCCAGTGATGACGGCTTCAAAAGCAGGCATGTTGTGCAACTTCATGAAGAAGGACCCCATTGTGTAGCTGAGAATGCAGAAGCCCATCTCAGTTGGGCCCTCCCGAGATTGGATGGGCTCAGTTGAGTTGGGGAACATGTCGGCGTCGTTGACGTTGCTGGGGAGCTTGGTGTCCCACTGGAGGTTGTGGAAAGTACGAATACCCGCAAACGTCGCATACTTGTTATCTTGCAGCAAAATCTGCCACCACAGCCGACGCCGCATTTCCGTTTCGAAAGGGGAAAGGTTGAGGTTCTCGCCATCGCGATGCAGACCCATGCGCTGTGCGATGCGGAAACATACACCACTGAAGATCCAGTGCGCATCGCGGTTGTACCGCCCATTCAGAGACATCTAGGGTGGGGGTCAGCAAAGGTATATCAGAAGGGATGCAGCTTCGCTATTACGCTTACAATGTATAGGGTTAGGGCCTGTAGGACGTTGAGGTCGTACGCTTTCATAAAGTCTGCCGCCGAAAGAGCAGCCCGGACACCAGAAGAGAAGTGATTCAAGGCTTCTTCCTTGGTTTTCTGCAACATCTGTTTGCATTCATGATTCTCCAGAGAGACCACAGCCATGCAGTAGATGGAAAATATGAGGGGCTGGACGGTAACCGGAACATTGTGAATATTGTTGGCGGCCTCCACGATATGAGGCTGAACCGATGGTACATGTATGACTTTTGTCAATGGATTGACTCTGTCTAGGAAGGTCTGCCACAGTCGGAAAGTCTGAGCAGCCTCTGGCTGAATGTCCTCGAGATCCACGTTAGGGCTTTCGGGGTGAATCAAGTCACCGATCTGGTTTGGTGAGGAGGTTTCTGAGGGGAAATTCGAGCTCATGTCATCCGGCTCGTCGGATTCAACGATTTTGCGCATGGCTTGAAGCTATATAGAAAAGAATCAATCGTCAGCAAGTAGGCAGGAGACGATGGCTTATACATGGCGGTCGTTTCACCCAATTGCCCAAGTCTGGTTCGGAAACCTTCGTAGGTGGCCATCCCAGCATGTCACACACGGTGCCTGGAAGCCTTTGTCTTGCGAGGGGAAGCAGAGGGCAATATATGCGATTGGACAGCTAGCTCCGCATAGGAAGGGCAGGAATAGAGGATGCAAACTTACTTCCTCGTACACGCTGGCCCAGATGTACGTCTCGACAAACTTGGTGCTACCATTTTCCACCAACATCTTACCAGGGCTAGGGAGCGATGCATCGAGGGCCGCTATGGCCTCCGACGAGGGTGTTGTACTGGACGGAGAAGGATTTGAATAGGGTGGAAGTTCGGTCTCGCGTAGCATTGAAGCGCCAGATGCGTAGCTATTCAATAATGCCTCGCACCTCGCGAGGCGTTCTTGGAGGTCCTGGTTCGGTCTCTTCCGCTTTCGCACGGGCGCAGGCGTACTTGGTGTGCATGTTACATTTGCCTAAAAGTGAGGAAGCGCATGAGGGGTCAGCACTAGGCGCGTACAGTATAGCGGGTGAAACTCTTGACCGGAAACTTGGGAGAGGGAAATATTAATAACGAACCTTGAGGCAGTTTGAGCAGGGCATGTTGCGATTGCATTTAATCTTGCGGTGCTGGCACAGGACGCAGGCCAGCACCCGAGGTGGTTTTGACGCCACTCCGGATCCCGCGGCTGAAGAAGACATTGGCCTGAGGTATGCGAATCAGGCATGCGAGACTTTCAAGGGTGCTTCCGAGCGAAAACGAGGTAGTCGGATTGAGTGGAAAAGGCCGGATGCGAAGCAAGAGACTGGAGTACGAGAGAGGCGAGGAAGATATGTCACTGTAAGGGAGGGGTGTCTGATGCTAACGGGTTTTTTTTTTTAGCGGGCGGGTGTTGGTCATTCCTGCCACCCTCTCTGGGTGGCAATGAAGGGGGATTGTAGACTGCAGTTAAGATAGAAAATAACCCTTTGATTCGTGTGTTTGAATTCAGAAGGAAAACAGCAGGCGATCCAATATGGACATGTGAAGGTGTGAATAGGTTGAATGAAAAAGAATACGATGGATACGATAAGAAAGCAGGTTGAGAAGAATAGAGTGGGTAGTGGGGGATATTCACGTCTAGGAGTTCAGTTCCCCAAGGCGGGCAGTGGCGGGTCTGGGTCACTCCTGCTGCACGGAGTACTGGGCTTTACCCTTCCCTCCCACTCTTTGGCTTTTTTTTCTCTCTGGGGCCCTTCTGCCCTTAATCCATTATATACGGAGTACTCCGTACTTTCAGTCAGTTTTGCATATGACGTTTTCTGTCTGGAGTCTTCTACAAGTGGCTTCAGTGGCTCCTGTTCTTAGCTGTCTCGACTAATTTGATTGGCGAGACACGAAATCCGTCGGGGTTCCGCCCGCCCTAACCTCCACCTCTACGGAGTAAACTAAGTCTCTACGGAGTATATTGGCAGTAGTACCAATCTGTACCAGGTACTTCTGTAAGCCGACCGCATGCTGTGTTCCGGATTTTCATGTCGCCGCTCCTCGCTGCCTTTGTTTAAAGGAGATGTAAGGGTGGCCACTTAGTACTTATATCAAGTAATGGCCAGTTCATCAGGTTGCGCTGAAATACCAGCACGGTATTTGGACGCCTGTCTTTCGACGACGACGCGTGGCATCTTCCCCCTTTCGCCCTGTCATGGAGTGTCACGGATCGTCCTTTGAGATCGGTATCCCTCCCTGTTAATAGGAAACACAACCTTCAACTGACTGGTTCAATGTGATGGTCAACTTCGTAGCCTGCTTGCTATGTACCGAGGATACCAACTGCCAGCTCATCAGCTCTGGCCAACCGGACCTTCGCGGGACTTTGGATCCCGTGCATACAAGCCTCGCGACCTGATTGAAGATATCCTTCGTATCCGGCTGGTGAAAGCGAAACCGAATGCGCAAGTGGGACAACTGAGGAGTGTAACCACAAAGGGGCACACTCAATCTGCTGTGCTGTGGTGGTGGTGAACTGTGTCCTTCCTGTCAGCTCCCTTCTTGGCTGTCATCTCCCCCCACCCTACTGAATTAGCTTTTACTTGTACTTGGATGGCCACGGATGACTGCAGGCATGTTGGTAGACTAGAAGAGAAAGGCAGAGAGAAGATCTAGCCTCTTTCGTTAATTCAGGGATATCGAAAGGTCTTTCACTTTTTATCGAGATTCGATGTACCGTGTAATTAGGGCTTGATAGAGAGCACAGGCTAACTCCTCTACCGTACTAGTAGCTGCATACGGGAGTAAACGGATCCGAGCTTTCTCGGCTTGTAAACGGTCCTTCAAGTCCATCGTCAGTGCGATAAATTCCCCTCGCCGCTGTTCACCGGACAACAGCTGCTTCTACGAAGTACAAGTAAGTCGATGAAAAGGACAAGTTAATGAGTCATACGCTGGGGTTTTTATACGCTGGGTTTTTGCTTGCAAGCCCTCTAACCCACCGTTATTTTAGCAACGTTCAAGGAGTAATACTCCATAGATGATAACGAAAGCACATACAGCAGCAGAGAAGAACCCTAATTTTACAAGTAGAGCATGTTTTTACGGAGCCTTTTTGATCCCGTACTCCGCTTAGAAAACTCTACTAATAGCGGACAACACACTACGGAGAATCTTTAGGCTTGGCCATTTCAGGTAATAGATAGTGAATGCAAGGCATGTTCTAGGTACAGAACCCCAACCCCCAACCCCCAACCCTCGAAAGACACCAATGTGTACCAGTACTTTTCACAAAACGGCAACGGCCAAAACAGTAACATGTAAGTGGACCTACCCACGTACCGATCACCCCCAAAACCGATCATTCCAAAGTCTCTCCTCCACAACATCACCACATCACAAGTGGCGCGGTATGTCAACCAAAAATGAAGCTATTTTTATGATTTTGATGCCTATATACCAATAACTAACTATTTTATTTAGCTATACCGAAGAGCATTTGATAATGCTATTAATGACGTCCAAGCAGGGGTCTCTCTCCGACGCGCCTCAACGCGTTGGGGGATACCCTATGACTTTGCAGAACCGACTACGTGGCGCACAACCCCGTAATCTGTCTGGCCTTTGAACCCATGCACTCCGTAATGGGCACGCAAGCAGAATCCTGTGCCTCTATATAAGTAGAGGATATGCCCTCACAAGGATCAGGAGGGTGGCGGGGGGAATTAATTTTTCACAATCTTTCAATATGCCACCTTTTTATGTGACCCTTCTCGCCGCTTGACCTTGCCTTCTATTCATCTATGAGCCTCTAGACTTTTATGTTGCAGCGATTCCTGAAGTGTATCGTCCCGTTCGGTAAGGAGGCCTTTGATAGGAATGCCAATGGCGAAGTCTAGCTGCCGTTTGATGGTTAAAGGAGGCAAGATGGCAGAGGAGAAAAAGCGAGAACAACAACCTTTCCCCCGAAGGAGAGTAAGCTCGCCGTCCCGATCGGGATGGCAGCTACCTTTCCTGACCTTTTACATGACAGTTACCTTTCCTGACCTTTTACATGGCAGATACCAAGCTTCTGGCTGAGGTGGTTTGGTGCTGTGTTGAGGATACTGGCAGTGTGATGCGATGCATTTCTGCTCCAGCTCAATAGGAACCAAAAAGGTCACTTGCGACGGTTCAAATTAGGCCCTATTGAAAGCCACACTTTGGAGTTTCAAGCTCGTGTTAATTGTATGTGAATAGCTTCATTTTTGTACTCCATAGGCGTTATTCTGACAGAAGTGGTAATGTAAGAGGGCTGGTGGATGATCGGTTTTAGGGGTGATCGATACGTGGGTACATCCACTTACCCCTGCCCTGAAACGGAGTTATCAATATCCCGCAGTGTACTTCTCCCATTCACAAGCACTGCTTTCGGGAACACATACAATGCCGTCCTCCGTTCGAACGCACGACAGACGAAAAATGCGTTATGGACACGCTGTACACTGCGATCCCCCTTGTCTTATGATCACGGGGTCTTGCAAAAAACGAGCATGTAACGATGTGGTTCCGATGCTTTCCCTTATGAGCGACACTCGGTCCCGTAACCCTCCGTCTCGAAATATACTCGGAAAAGTTTTAGTAAGACGGCAACTAGCCGCACTTTATTAGGGCCGTTTTATCCAGGATAAGTTGAAGGAACCGGACCGCGCACCGCAGTTCACTATGTGTGCTGGACCGAGGCGATGTAACGGGATAGAGACTGTAAGACGCCCTTTTCCTTGCTCCGGGTCGGACATAACCTCCGGTTTGCACACGGGCATGAGACGGACTGTTCCTTCATGCGACGATAAGGACCCTGATGCTCAGACCCTCTTGTGCTCACGCTGTAGACGTACAAAGATGAACTATCCTGCTTTTCTATCCTGTTCTTTCTATATGGTATCTTTCTCAAGTCATGTCAAATCATTATTCCAACAAATGTTACCTCTAGGAAATTTCCCGTTTCCAATCCTGGGGGTTTTTAAAAATTTTTTAAAAGAAGAATTAACTTGGTAGCTCAAGAGGACCATAGTCCAGGCAATCGGTATCTTCATCGCCTGTCTTCCGTTCCTCGTCCGAAGGTTGGTCAACGACCACGAGAGCCCGTCTCTTCTTAAGGCGAACTAGTCGCGCATGCCGACTGCTCTTAAGATGTTTCTGCCAAAACTCCTCGTATACTACTGTCGTATGACACACTTCACATGTGTGTCGGCCAGGCGTGTAGCGTGCCTTTGCCTTGGAACGTGACTCGTCGAGGACAGCACAGGCTGCGTCTGAGAGTGTGCGAAGATCAGGCAGCGGGTTGTTATCAATGAATGCTTTGGTAATTGACACTGCAGGCTCGACAACGTTGGGTCCCCATGACGATACGTCACTTGTGTCGAGGACGTATAGAGGTGGAGGTTCAGTCAATTCCTCGAGGGCGGGCATGATCTTGCGTGTAATCCAGCGTGTCTGATACCGTGCATATTGACGTGTGGCGGTCTTGACATCTTCTAGGCAAGCGGTTTTTATTTTTTCGCCCTCTGGGCTATCGTCTTCCGGGTGATTGTGTATATACTCAAGGTATGGTTGGAATTGCCTGTAACCAATGGATTGCCATATCCCGCGACTCATATCGGTTGTAAGTCCCGCTGCGGCACGGGATGTGACGAAGGAGTGAAGGGTGCGCACTTCTTGAAGGAGCCCTGATGCGAGCATTTTGTCCACACGGGTATCTAGTCGAGGCTGGAGAGCATCGGGGTTGGAATGCAGCCAGAAGAGTATAGGTTGGTTCCGGTCGGGATCGTCGGGTAAAGAAGCTAGGTTTCCCTTAGTATTTTGGAGTTTCTCGGCGCGTTGTTCGGCATAGAGATCGGAGGCACGGCGGCCAGTGCGTAAATAGATCTCGAGAGAACGCATTATCTTGCGGCGATCGTTCGGGTGCCATCGATCGGCCATGACAGGGTCAACCTCCCGAAGCTTGGCGGCGATAACCTCAGTTGGCTCGTCGAAGATGGGGTAGTGTGGCGAAGGGGTCGGCGCTTCATCGCCCACCTCAACGTTATCCAGTGGCCCAGGGCTTTCGTTTCTGCTCCCCAGTATATCATTGAATAGCAGAGCATTCAGGTAGTAATGCGTGCCGCCCACCACAATCGGAAGGCGATTGCGACTCCGAATCTCGCGGATAAGGGCCAGGGCGTTGCGCACAAACGTCTCTACAACCCATGTTTCCTCCTCAAGCTCAATCTTGTCTAGTAGATGGTGTGGTATGTTGCGACGTTCGGTCTCGGGCATTTTATTCGTGAGAATCGGGAGACCCCGATACATCTGCATAGCGTCGGCATTGATCACCTCGCCGCGGAAGCGCGTCGCAAGTTCAACTGCAAGCTTTATAATGTCAGCCATGCTATATTTAAACAGTAATGTGCCCTCCGAGCTTCAAGAACATACATCTGATTTGCCTGTCCCTGTCGAGCCGAATATAACGACAAGTGGGTGGGAAGGCGGGTTGCGGGTTATCATCGTGCTGAGATGGCGGATAAGAGGACGCGGGAATGACGAAAGAAGTCGAAACATTCCCAAAAATATCGTACTGATATGTATTGAACCATCTGTTCTTCGCTTCCTACATCGAATGAATGAATTATTGTATGTTTGTCGTCATCTCTGTAGCTCTACTTGGCTTGGACTCTGCTCATCAGTCGTAAGGCTTCAGTTTTCTTATCGCAGAATTTGGCTGTCAAAGACATATCGATAGCAAAAAAGGTACGTATCCTGTATTGCCCCACATTCATTTTTTAAGGCTTGTCTCATTGGCTTGAAGCTTGCCCCTGACGAGAACGAAGCTAGTACTATTAATAGTCACGTGGTGTAAACGCTATTTTTTGGACACATCGTCAATTGGGGCCTGGTATATTTTTGAAGCCAGATCTCCAGCCTCCTAAGCTTGTTCCAAACGATTCTACAAATCGCTTACCCCCTCCCTTTCCCTCCCCCTTAGGCTGCTGGTGCAACAAAAAGTCGAGTCGATAACTTTGTCGCTCGACAAATTGACTTCTTAATTTCTTTCTCTCATTTATTGATTCTTCAATCGCATGCTTCGAAGATAGCTGCGGTTTCTCAACTTCCCCCTTTCCCCTTTGCTTCTCATAATCTCTGCCCATCATGAGTTCCTGTAAGTTTCTCTAGCGCGCCCTTCCTACCGTCGCCCATCATCTTGCGCATCTGGATTCCATCCAGGGATAGGTTTTAGCCATACACGCCATCCCAATGGCGCCGAAATGGCTGGCTATTTCGAAGTCGTGATTCTAATGTGAAGATGCTAACTCGTGTTTGCGCGTTTCGATAGTACGCTTCCTCGACCTCGTTAAGCCGTTCGTGCCGTTCCTCCCCGAGGTTCAGCAGCCGGAGACCAAGATTCCCTTCAACCAAAAGTTGATGTGGACGGCATTGACTCTCTTGATCTTCTTGGTCATGAGCCAGATGCCCCTATACGGAATCGTGTCATCAGACAACTCGGACCCGCTCTACTGGCTCCGAATGGTCATGGCCAGTAATCGAGGAACTCTAATGGAATTGGGTATCACCCCCATCATCTCTTCCGGCATGGTCTTCCAGCTCCTCGCTGGCACCCACATGATCGATGTCAACCTTGACCTCAAGTCGGACCGCGAATTGTACCAGACCGCCCAGAAGCTCTTTGCCTTCATCCTCTCTGCCGGCACTGCCACCGTTTACGTCTTCAGCGGCCTTTACGGCCCTCCCTCGGACCTTGGCGCCGGTATCGTCTTCCTCCTCATCCTCCAGCTCTTTGTTGCCGGCATGATTGTCATTCTCCTTGACGAGCTTCTCCAGAAGGGCTACGGTCTTGGTAGTGGTATCTCGCTCTTCATCGCCACCAACATTTGCGAGTCCATTGTCTGGAAGGCTTTCTCGCCCACCACCATCAACACTGGCCGTGGCCCTGAATTCGAGGGTGCCATCATCGCTCTGTTCCACCTCTTGATGACGTGGCCCAACAAGCAGCGTGCTCTCCAGGAGGCCTTCTACCGCCAGAACCTTCCCAACGTTATGAACCTCCTCGCCACCATTGTCGTCTTTGCCGCCGTCATCTACCTCCAGGGCTTCCGCGTCGAGATCCCTGTCAAGTCGTCGCGCCAGCGTGGTGCTCGTGGCTCGTACCCCGTCCGCCTCTTCTACACCTCCAACATGCCCATCATGTTGCAGTCGGCTCTTTCGTCCAACATTTTCCTCATCAGCCAGATGTTGTACTCGCGCTTCTCTGAGAACCTCCTTGTCCGCCTTTTCGGTGTCTGGGAGGCCAAGGACGGTTCTTCGCAGCTCCAGGCCATTTCGGGTCTCGTCTACTACATGTCGCCCCCTCTCAACTTCCGCGACGCTCTCGTTGACCCTATCCACACCATTGTGTACATCGCCTACATGCTCACTGCCTGCGCCATCTTCTCAAAAACGTGGATCGAGGTTTCGGGCTCGAGCCCTCGCGATGTTGCCAAGCAGCTCAAGGACCAGGGTCTCGTCATGGCTGGTCACCGTGACCAGAGCATGTACAAGGAGCTCAAGCGCATTATCCCCACGGCCGCTGCCTTCGGTGGTGCCTGCATTGGTGCCCTCTCGGTTGCCAGCGACCTCATGGGCGCCCTCGGCTCCGGTACCGGTACCCTTCTCGCCGTCACGTAAGTTTTTTTCGCGAAGCGTTTGCCTTCCTTTTTCTCGTCTAGGGCTACGTGTCACTAACTCTAAGATCTTTCTGACAGCATCATCTACGGCTACTTCGAAATCGCTGCCAAGGAAGGTGACCTCTCCGGTATGAAGGGCATGATCATGGGATAGACGACGTATTGAAAAATCGCGTCTATACACATGATCAGACCTTCACCACGACGGTTCCACATCTGGCAACCGGTCAATCGCTCTAACGCGTAGATTCTACGTCCTGAGAGTGTTATGGCATTCGGCCATTGTGTACTATCACAAAGCCGCCCTGCGGCTGGGAAAGTTGGAGAGAAAAGAAAAGAACGCATAGGAAAGGGCTACATAAACTCTTCTTGTGCGAATGAACGAAGCATCAGTAAATGAAAAGCATGCGATAGACAAGGAGGGCCACAGGGACGTCGATTTTTGATTTGGCGGGACTGGGCTATTCAGGAAATTGCCCTTGCTGGCGATTCAGGCCAGAGCTCATGTATTGACTAGCATATACTCGAATGACTTGTTTTACAATATGCTGCAATCATGGCTTTTGGGGCGAGAGGAAGGTTTCTTTATTCCATTTGTAACTATTTCTTTTTATGGAGTCGAAATGGCATATTTTCTGTTATACGATGGTGCTCTCTGATGCCCACTGCTTGAGTCGGCCAAGCATCGTCGTAATATTGGTCCCGACCACTATCATATAGAAGATGGTCTTCAATGAAGCTGTCACATGTTATCCTATCTACTCTAGAAGGTTGCTTGTTGAATGAATACACCATCCGCTCGGAAGGTCCTTCTTTTTCTCGCCTTGACCCCGGGACCACGAAACGGGACGATGCTCGAAACCTTTGCTTTTGGGTAATTCAAGTCTTTGCTCTCAAGTGCACAAACGTCTGCCTAAGAACAAGTTAAAAACACAGATAAAAACCGGAAAGAGAAATAGATTTTTTCGCCCTCGACCAGATGCAGACAGGCATGAAGGAGTCATTACCCCTCTTTCTTCTTCGTCCTTCCATCTGCAAACAGACTCATATCCCTAGATTTCACACAAGGTGAAATAAAACAGTGGCCAGATTAAATTGCGTGATGGGCGGGGGATTGGTACCCGAATTAACCTCTCCCGGTAATTTTCTCGCAAAGGTGTGAATGATATGCGCCTGGAGGTGGGCTTGGCCTGTTTGGACTTCTACATGCATAGACGGATGCATGTTGGTTGGTCACTTGACAATTGAGGGTGGGTAAGACGCATTTCACAACGGGAAGACTTCCAGGTATGTGATGAAATCTAAGGATCGTGTCCTTTCTTACTTCATTTACATCAACAGCAATCTAGAAACACTAAGTGTGAATCGGATTTAAACAAGAAAGCTGCATCTGTCTATTGCACAACACCCCTCGGCGACGGGTTACACTCCGAGCCCATCTTGTCTGTGTCACCCTCGACTGAAATAAGACAGCACAACCTTTGAAAAGAGAAACAAAAGTTGACATGACAGTAAGCCAGGAAGGGGAAGCTACCCAAGACTGATGTGAAAAAAAACGCAAAGCCATGATAAAAGGTCAAATGGGATGGACAAAAACATGCACCATACCGCACCAACTATGGAGTATTAACCAACCCGGAATATGTAAACTTAACAGGCGCAGTTACATCTAAGAACCCCCACCAATCCAATAAGGATGCAAGTGAACAAACATACCGAGTTCCATGTCACACCAGCTCTCCCACCCTTTTCTTTCGGGTCTAGCTCATCAACTATTCGGAAACAGATTCTTTTCTCGACAATTGACGGGCGAAGATGTGGTGGCTTATGTTGATCCTGGTGAGTCACAGCGAATTGGGCTTTTGCTCACACGACGTCAGGTTACAGTGCATAATACACATTGAATACTCCGTACAGGGTTCATACTTGTACGGAGTATGTTCACGCCCTTTCCCCTCGTCTATGCAGTTGCGTCGTTCATCCATGTGCATGTGGTATCCGTCCTCCTGGGTGCTTAATACTTGTATGTACGGAGTAGGCGAAAAAATTTGTTGATCCAGTAGTAAGAGAGTGATTTCGGGGTGAGTCATTGCCGGGATATGCAATCGTTCCTGTTGGTTGGTTTTTCGTGAGGATTTCATTCCTGTTGGATTTTTGGTCAATTGGGAATGGGATATACGAGGCTCGTTACTGGATGGGTGCTTTTGCACGTTGCATTAGTGTATTGAAAGATTGTGCATCATTGCATTCGATCTGTGTTTTGGCCCGCCATAGCAGGGGTGGCTTTGTGCAGTGATGTCTACATTTCTGTTGAAGTATTCTCTACGGAGTCTCTTGTTTGGAAGAATGGGTCGAGAGTGTGGCTTGAATAGACCGTTTCCCCATATCCTGCCACGATCATCATATGTCAATCGTGTTGGAGCTCTTTTTTCAGTGAGCAAGTGGTGAATACGGAGTATGTGGCTTGCTTTGCCTCTCATCACGATGGTGGTGGCTTGTAGCCATCGGCGAAACGGCACGGCTGTACGGAGTCCTCCGTAAACCACTCCGTATTATGTATGTACTTGTACGGAGTAATAGCACGGTGCGCGCGCCCTCCACCAGCTACAGAGCTCTACAAGTTAATTATTTTTTGTCATAGGTAATGTACGGAGTACTTGAACCATCTGATAATCCCGAGACAAAACCAGTCTTGAATATCCGTACAGTATTACGTGCTCGTGTAAAGAAGGAAAACCAGTCATTCGAATTTAAAAAGAAAAGGAAACGGGAATGAAGGAGAAACGGAAAGAATGATATTGTTCGGACAGACATCTGATAAAAGCTGAAAAGTTACCAGATCTCATTTCAGCCTGTTATCTCACCGCCTTTTCCAATGGATCTCAAGCAGATTCCTCAAAGCTTCATCCCCCACAATAATAAGCCTGTATGACACAATCACCAGTGTCCTTTCCCCAAACTACAAGGAAAAAGAAAGGAAATAACGCCTGCTTATCAATCACGCCTCGGAATGAGCGACGTCCATCATATGGAGACGCCAAACTGCGGGATGAACTAGAATGATACCAAGTACAGAACTTTTGCCATGCCTCCTCCTCTCGTTTCCCCCTTCCCGGCCTGCAGGTGGGTGGAGTTGTATGGCTGGCCTCTGCGCCGTCCCTGCATCAATCGCTTGTGTTTGACCGCCAACCACAGGCTCCTCGCACCACTGTACAGAGTTACTAAACAGAATCCTTACTCTTGCTCGCTTACTCGCTTCAGTGGGACAATGGGGGGGGCTGGGGGGAGGGGGTTCGTGGGGCACGTTCACCCCGGAAAAAGCGAGATGGCTTATCGTTTGGTTTGCATGATGAAATTGTACGGAGTAATAATACGGAGTACTTCATATGATGAAGGCAACAGTATTGTGCGTCAGCTTTGTACATTTGAAGATTGATATGGCGGAACTGGGTTGGGACAGGACACAGTGGTGATGTTCTCGTTGTCGAACCTAAATACCTGCTGTATTCACAGCAATCAAGGGCCAGAGTTTTCCCGCATACGGCATAAGCAATACTGACATCTAATACTCCGTACTCTACGGAGTACACACCATCTTCGTCTTCTGACTCCCAAAGACTGGAAAATTGACCAAGCTGCTTGAGAGTCTCTATGGATAGGGCTTAAACTGATAACGGTTCGGATGGCCTCGGTGAGGAGTCACCGATCTGCGTTAGGATAGAATCGGCCCAAGTCTTGCGAAAAGCCAGGGTTTTGTTGTTTTTATCTGGTTAGCATGAAGGTACAAACTCGGTAATTATTATCGTAGCAAGTCGAGTCTAGAACAGGGTCCGCTTTCTTCCTCGCAGAGGCTAGGCTGAAAAAGAGGTTCTACTCCGTAGTCTTCTTTTGGGAACAAGACGTCTGTTGTGTTTGGAGTTCCAAGGAGATGCCCTACTCTACGGAGTAGTTTGGATGTCGCATGTTGCGTCGGCTATTAAGATGAGCACGCGACTCTCGGACTCGCAGAGAGAATATCAACTGAAGAGGGCAAAATGCCGGCGATTGGTCGCAGCTGAAGAGCTGCAAGGTTTGGGGGCCAGCCACGAGCAACGACGTGGGGTGAAATTCTTCAACGGAGATCTAACGTGTCTTCTTCCAGCCTATCGAATCGTCGGAATATGTAATCGATCGACTGTGTCAAGAAAAGAAAACAAAAACAAAACAACCTTTCTCAGATGTAATAGCTTAAGAGATTGGGTTGTGTGTGTTTGCGTGTGTTTGCGTGGGTATGTGTTGGTCTTTGGCCCACTCTATTGTCGCGGAAAGCTAGAATGATACAACCCTTTCCTTAACGGTTCTCGTCGTGTCTTGGAGCTTGGGGACACCTCTGTATTTTTGGTAGAATTGTTGTTATTTTGCTTTTCGTACGTGGAACTAGCCTCCGGTTAGTAAACGGTACGAGACAAGAGACAAAAGCTCTCTTGAGTTATGAAGAGCTTTAATGGCATGCATACGTGTACGGAGCATCTATTACGACTTGAAGACCAAAGCTCACATACCTGGCCTGTCATATGCCATTGTTACATCGCGTGAGCGTATTGCTCAGTTCACTCCGTTCGACAGAGTCCGTATGTAGTTTAGTTGTGGACAACCACTGTAGGCGAGAAGAGAGAAGGGCAGAAATGGCTAGAGCACTTTTACTACGGAGTACAAAGCACAAAATAAGATGCTAGTGCTTGTGGTGGAGTTTTGAGAGAGGTTACGAAGTTGCCCTTTTGGGGGGGTGTGTGGGGTGGTACTTGTGCATACTCCGTACCGCGAGCTTACCTCTAGTATGACTACACGCCCCCCCCTCCTTCTGGATCTTGGGTCTACTCCATACGGAGTAATTAATATGGAGTACTGAAATACAGTACAAGGGCTTCTGTAGCACTGTAATTTCTCTACTGTCCGTTGTCGGAACTCGTCGAGTCTGGGTATCGCGGGGTTCTTTGTCCATCCTCTTGTCGTTCCACGGCGGTGGTAGTATATTCATTCAATGGAGATAACAGCTCGGTTCTGGTATGATTGAACTCTTGAACAACTTCGCCTCATTTCCAACAGACCATCTGATCAAACTGGTCCTAAACGGTCCTACTCACAGCAAATTGTTGGACCCTCTCCACTTTTGCGGTGTCGGTAGTGTAAACTAGATGTATTACCTCTGGATGGAATACGGAGTAGTGTGGTGATCTTAGTCATTTCGGCCAATGGAAGACGAGCGCCGACGTTTGGCTCGACGCTTCCCGGCTATCTGGGATGATGCACTTGACGGTCCAAAACAAAATCTCACTGTCTAAAGTTGCGTAAAGCTCGCGCCATATCAATGTTTTTTTTTTTCTTCTCTTCTTTATACTCAAAGTCCTTTTCGTCTTTTCGTCTTTTCCTTTCTTTCTTTCTTCCTTCATCCTCAAAACCCATATCGAGGGTTTAGTCGACTGAATCCAAGGGACCTTTTGTTACTGGCCTTGTTATCCCCCTCGTACCTTTCGTACCTACCAAAGCTACGTTCCTCCACCCCGCTACAAAAAAAGCCTGCACAATACTTGTGCACAATATACGGAGTACTGTACACCTTCCCTGTACGGTAAAATAATTTACTGTGCACTTTGTACAAGTACAGTTGTGAAGCTTGTCCGTGTCCGAGCTACTGCCCGCTACCGCTACACTGCTGCGCTGCACTGCTGCACTGCGTTCCCCTCCTCTGGCGCGTCCCCACCAAGCTTTTTTTCTTTTTTGTGCTCCGAGTACGAACAGCTCGAAAAAAAATCCCAGTCTACCTTTCTATTTCCTCTCTTTCCTCGTCTCACCAATGTGTGCTGCTTTTCTCCTCTCCCACTGAGGGCTTCAATCGCATCTTACCATACAGCATCTAATTTAAGTGAGTTATAATCCCGTCTTGCATTGTCAGCGTTGAGGCAAGAAGAAGGCTCGAATCGTCCGATCGCCGTCTCTTTCGCCTGCAGTTCGAGAAGTTTAATCTCGCCTTTCCTGATACTTACCTATACGTCACAATACCAAGTTCCGACACCATCCTCATTTTCCATCACCCCACCCCCCGCGCCGCCGTCCTTGTTTTTTCTTCTTCGCATCATCTCGACGGCCTTCAATATTCTTTTTTCTCATTGCCTAATCGACTTTGAACATCTTATCAGTCGCTGTCCAATAACGAGACAAGGGTCGTTTGAATAAGCTATACACGTTACAAAGGAAAAAGAAAAAAAAGAAATCTGAAGAGGGATTGGAGGCGACGTTCTTTCCACCACCGAGATCGCCGTTTTTTTTCTACACTCCCCGACCTTCTAGGGAGGTTGCCATTGGGGGAGACCATGGGTTTTGCTCAGTGCTCCTGGCCAGTATGGCACGTGGATGACTTGACGCCCTGCTTCAAGGATAAGTGAGTTCGCCCGCCTTGCAGAGCCTTGGTTTTCCGAATTTGTGTTTTGTCTTTTCGAGTATGGTCAAAGCTTGGCCACATCAATTCAGCATGTGCTTCCAAGCTTTTAACAGGCAGTCATCGCATGCTCCTTGCTTTTTTTTTTTTTCAAATAACAACTGCACTACCTGCACTACCTGCACTTCGCTGTCTTTTTTTTTCTTTCTGTCCTTATGATGCCTATTCAGTGCTAACCAATGGCTTTTCCTTTGCTTCCGACTGTAGTTACCTGGGCATCCTTTTCCCACTCATCATCGTGGGCCTTTCTTTTGTTAACCTCATTATTCACAATGCCCACCGCCTCGTGAGATTAAAACGAAGCTCCGATTACGAGCCTTTGGAGCGGATCACCAGTGCCGCCGCACATCATACTGATATTCCACCCGATGAAGAGGTTGCTGCCAACGATGATGACGATGACGGCTCTGTTGATTCCGGCCTCGAGATTCCTTCCGGAGGCCGACTTGGCCTGGTCAAGACCACCACCCGTGGTTCCGTCGTCCAGGCCGATAAACCCCCGGGCCAGAACCTTCTCGTCTTCGTTGAGGAATTGGCCATTACCGCCATCGTCGCCATTTATGCGTCGCGCCTGATCCTTGTCGACCGTTCCGATGCGAATCCGCTCGTCGTTATTGCCGGTCTCACGTGCTGGGTCTATATTCTCATTCTGGCGACCCTCCGCCTCTTCCTCGGTAACACAAAGTGGCGCGTGCCTCGTCTCTGGAACCACACGGCTGCTCTGTACAGCTTCTTTTGGCTCATCTCCCTTGTGTCCATGCGTTCCATAATTGTCCACCCCAAGACGCCCCTGGTTAAGTACTTGACCTTTACCGAGTTCGCCTTGACGTCTCTCTTGTGGATCATGGCTATTACAACTCGCAAGGGCAACAAGACTGTGATGCTGGAGTGGGAGGACGGACTCGAGCCCTCCCGCGAACCCCTCGCCTCGCTTTTCTCCCTCGCCACCTTCAGCTGGGTCGACCCCATCATTTGGAAAGGATACAAGCAGACGACCGAGATGAGCATGGTTTGGAACCTGTTGCCCAAGGACAAGGCTGCTGCCGTAATTGCCGAGTACCGTGCCGTCAAGCGGACCGCCTCACTCGCCTACCACCTGCTCGGTTACTTCAAGCGCGATCTCATTGTTCAGTGTGCGCTAGCTGCTGTCGGCGGTGGTCTCGCCTTCGTGCCCACCCTGCTTCTCAAGGCTATCCTCCAGTACGTCGAGCAGCCTGATCAGGCTCCCATCAATGTACTGTGGCTGTATGTCATTATGCTTCCCGCCATTGACATCGTGCGGTCCATCGCCGACGGCCTGGCTCTCTGGATTGGCCGCAAGATCTGCATCCGGATTCGTGCCATTATTGTAGGCGAGATCTATGCCAAGGCTCTGCGCAGGAAGGCTGCTACCGGCAAGGACAAGGAGATGCTGGGCAGGAAGGGAAAGAAGTCTGGCGAGAACGCCGGACTCGCCGACAAGATCAAGAAGGCCCTTGGCCTTGGCCCGAAGCAGACGGCCGAGGAGGAGGAAGCCGCCAAGAAGCCTGAAGACGGCAAGTCGAACGACGAACAGGCCAACATCGGTACCATCATCAACCTCATGTCGGTTGACAGTTTTAAAATCTCGGAAATCACCGCCTACCTCCACTTTATCTGCGCCATTGCTCCTGTGCAGCTTGTGCTCGCCGTCGTCCTGCTCTGGCAAGTCATGGGTCTGAGCGCCATCCCTGGACTAATCATTATGGTCATTCTCCTGCCAGTCAACTACTTTATTGCCTTGGGCTTCAATAGCACTTCCAAGAAGATCCTGGCTGCCACTGACAAGCGCATCAGCATCACCAACGAGGTTCTCCAAAACATCCGCATCATCAAGTTCTTCGCTTGGGAGCAGCGCTTTACCTCGCTCGTGGATGAGAAGCGTGCTCAGGAAATCAAGGAGCTCCGATCTCGCTACATCCTTTGGTCCTGCGCCGTCGCCATCTGGAATTCCGTGCCTGTGCTCATCACCTTCTTCTCGTTCCTCGTCTATACTCTCATCGAGAAAAAGCCCCTATACCCGTCCGTCGCTTTTACCGCCATCTCGCTTTTCATGCTCCTCCGTATGCCCCTTGACCAGATTGGTGACATGCTGGCCCACATCCAGGAAACAAAGGTCTCGCTCGATCGTGTTGAAGAGTTCCTCACCGAAGACGAGACAGAAAAGTACGAGCAACTTGGCGACGACAATGTCGATGAAGAGGGCAAAAAGGTCATTGGTTTCCGGCATGACGCCACCTTCATCTGGGGTGCCAAGGAAGAGGATGAGGAAGACGGCTCCCTCGGCTTCCGTTTACTTGATCTCAACGTGGACTTCCAGATTGGCAAGCTCAACATCATCGCCGGTCCCACGGGCTCGGGCAAGACATCGATGCTCATGGCGCTCCTCGGCGAGATGACCTGGATATCTGGCCGTGTGTACTGCCCTGGTGGACGTAGCCGTGAGGAGGTTCGCCCCGATCCTGCCACCGGATTTGCCGATACCATCGCCTACTGTGCCCAGTCCCCCTGGCTCGTGAACGCTTCCATCAAGGACAACATATTGTTCTCTCGGCCCTTCGAGGAGCAGCGCTATCACGACGTCATCGTCGCCTGTGCTCTCGAACGCGACTTTGAAATCTTGGATAACGGTGACGAGACCCTCGTGGGCGAAAAGGGCATTTCTCTTTCAGGTGGACAGAAGCAGCGCATCTCTCTTGCCCGTGCACTCTACTCGAATTCTATGCACGTCTTGTTGGATGACTGCCTCAGCGCCGTAGACTCTCACACGGCCAAGTGGATTTTCACCAACTGTATCCGTGGTCCCCTCATGCACGGACGTACCTGTATCCTCGTGACCCACAATGCCCAGCTCTGCGTTCCTTCGTCCGATTTTGTTGTTGTCCTCGAGAACGGTCGAATTGTCGCTCAGGGAAGCCCCGCCGATGTTGCCGATTCAGGCGCTCTCGGTGACGAGCTCAAGGGCAAGACGGCGTCGCCAGAGACCTCCCAGCTCCCTTCACGCGTCCCTTCGAGCCTCGGTGATGAAAGCGGCGAAACCATGGTTAACGGCGCGAACGGTTCCGCTGAGAACTCAAACGGCAACGGGACCTCAGGTCCCAAGCCAAAGAAGTCTGCTGTGAAGAAGGACGCCATGTCGGAAAAGAAGTCCGAAGGCTCCGTCAAATGGCCCGTTCTCAAATTGTACATTTCCGCTATGGGCCCTTGGTGGTTCTGGGTCATGACTCTCACTGTCTTTGGTCTCCAACAGCTCAGCACTATTGCCACCAACTTCTGGGTCCGTGAATGGAGCAACCAGTACCGGTCGGAGGAGGACGATATTGCATACATTACAGGCGCCAACCAATCCGGATCAATGGGCCTACACCCTCCCATGCTTGGTGTCAGCTCGCTCGCAGGCTCTTCGTCTACTACTCTCTCGGCCATGCCCTACACTTGGGCTGTCAAATTGAATTCGCAGACCATCGGCGCCCTTGTAGCCCCCCATGTCGACGCCGTGTACTACATTGCCGTCCTAGCCATTATCGGTCTTGCCGGTGCAGTTGCCGCCTTCCTCCGAGACATCTGGCTTTTCTACGGTTCCCTGACAGCATCCAAGAAGATCCACAGCCGTCTCATGGCTGCTGTGTGTCGAGCCAAATTCAAGTTCTTCGACGTGACGCCTCTCGGCCAAATCATGAACCGCTTCAGCAAGGATCTCGAACAGGTCGACCAGGAGATTGCACCCATCGCAATTTCGGTCATGGGCTGTGCCCTCGGCATCTCCATTACCATAATCATTATCTCGGCCATCACGCCGCTGTTCTTGATTGCAGGATTCTTCATTATCATTGCCTTTTATCTCGTCGGCAAACTCTACATCAACGCGTCGCGTGACCTCAAACGGCTCGAGTCTGTCCAGCGAAGCCCTCTCTTCCAGCAATTCGGTGAGACCCTCAGCGGTATGACGACGATCCGTGCGTACGGAGACGAGCGGCGGTTTATCCGTGACAACCTGTCCAACATCAACAACCAGTCGCGCCCCTTCATTTACCTCTGGGCTTGCAACCGATGGCTCTCGTTCCGATGCGACATGCTCGGTGACGCCGTCGCGTTCTTTTCTGGCGCATTTATCGTCCTCAGCCTGGGCAAGATCGATGCAGGCGCTGCGGGTATTTCCCTGAGCTACGCCATCAGCTTCACAGAGAACATTCTCTGGCTTGTGCGTCTCTACGCTATGAACGAACAGAATATGAACGCCGTTGAACGTATCAAGGAGTACCTGGATGTGGAGCAGGAGGCCGATGCCATTGTTGAGGACTGCCGACCGCCGGCAAACTGGCCGAGCAAGGGCAGCGTTGAGTTCATCAACTACACGACGCGGTACCGGCCCGAGCTCGACCCTGTCCTGCGCAACCTCACGTTCAAGATTGAGCCCCATCACAAGGTTGGTGTCGTGGGACGCACGGGCGCTGGCAAGAGTTCGATGGCGCTCGCTCTATTCCGCGCTCTCGAGGCTGAAGAGGGCAAGATTTTGATTGACGACATTGACATTAGCCTCATCGGTCTCGAAGACCTCCGGCAAAGCATCACCATCGTGCCGCAAGACCCGACGCTCTTCATGGGCACATTGCGAAGCAACCTGGATCCCTTCGAGATGTACACGGACGCCGAAGTCTTCGATGCTCTGCGCCGCGTGCAACTTATCGGGCCCAACGAGGTCACAGTCTCTGCGGGATCCACGCTGGTGACACCCCCCACACCGACGCTGCTACAGGAGGGCAGTGATGGCGCACAGACGCCGGTGACGCCCACGAACAGGAACATCTTCCTCGACCTTTCATACAAGGTCTCTGAATCCGGCAGCAACCTTTCACAAGGTCAAAGACAACTTCTCTGTCTCGCGCGCGCCATGCTTCGCACACCAAAGGTCCTAATGATGGACGAAGCCACGGCGTCGATTGACTACACCACCGATTCCAAGATCCAGGAGACAATTCGCGCTCTCACCAGTACCATTATCACCATTGCCCACCGGCTCCAGACAATTGCCGATTACGACCGCGTCTTGGTATTGGACAAGGGTGAGGTGGTGGAGTTTGGTCATCCATATGAGTTGATGACCAAGGAAGACGGCACATTCAGAAGCATGTGTGAGATGAGCGGCGAGTTTGACTCGTTACTAAAGACTGCCAAGAAGGCATTTGATGGACCTCGACTCATTGAGATTGATGAGTAAAAGGTCCCCGATAATCGATGACTGTATCCGAGGAAAGGGCAATACCAAAAAAAGTTTTTGGCTTTTTTTTTTTCAAGAATGTGTATTTCTTTCGACTGTTTATTCTTCCTTTCTCGTATTGTTTTTCTGTCTGCATTATAATTACGGGCATACCGAGCGACGAACCGAACCTCGAAATGATCGGATATGTACTATCTTTTTTTCCTTCTTTCTCTGCTAGTTAGATGAAGAGACTAGCAGTTGAAAAAGAGCATAAATAATGACATTGTATATACCTGCTTCTTGAGCATCTTATCAAGACCCCGGGAAGAAGAAGCCTACAATGTTTGAAACTCTTTTGCAGAAATTGCCGCCTGCTGACAGCTGCCTGTATTATATTTAAGCGGTGGGTTTGGTCAAGTGGGTTTGGTCAAGTGGGTTTGGTCAAGTGGGCCAGGATGCCATAAATTGCGGGGCTGGTGATGGCCATGGCGTGGCTTGACGACGACCAACCAAGCAGCACAGACCGGGAGGAGGCAAACTAGGCACCTGCCTCTTTGCCCACACATCTTTTTTTCTCTCTCTACTCCGTACATCTTCTCATTTTCTTTTTTATTGTCTGTTAATCTTGCAATATTGGCTTTTACGCACTATATACCCCGCGGCGTTAATTTGGTGTCTGTTTTATTCGTCTGAGTCGGATTGCTCTCAGGCCATATTGCCCCTATTCCGTAGTGTGTGCCGTGCCTGACACATGAAATCGAGGCTCACTCGCTCCATTGGCACCCGAGGAAGACTGGTTGTTGCTATCTCCTCCCTATCACAGCCACTCCCTTCCACAGGGCCAGAGTTGCAATACCAAGTAAATTCGGCCCCTGGAAACCAAAATTGAAGGCAAAAGATGTCGTCGGCGTCGTCTTCCAAGCCAAAGGCAGACAAAGTCGCCCATCACAAGCATGGCTCACCCTCCGTCACAACACCTCTCCTCAGCGGACAATACAATCACATCACGGGGCCTGAAGACGAGCCAGATCTTCCTCTTCCAGATGACCTCCCGCCACAATACACAGATCTCCCCGACGAGACAGCGCAATCCACGGACCCCCTAGGACCAGGCTATTACATGGACCCCCCGCGCACAATCATGAAAGCGCCCTGGGGAGAACACCAATGCTACATGGACCCGCGCCTGGACTCGGACCCCGCACATTTGAAAGCTTGGATAGAATATCAAGCCCTGTATCCTCCGCGGCCCTTTGTCCGCATCCACGGCACCCACACGGAAGAAGAGCAACGAAGCAGTAAATCCGAACGCCGAACGGTAACAGACTTTGACATCCGTGTCGAACTAACGGCATTTCTGTACTCCGACGTCCGACAACGCGAGTGCTGGCGTGTCATTCGCACGGTAGAAAACTTGGAAAAAGTCCGCAGAGGAACAGTCTTCCCCACTCGAGCACCGGGCTTCGGCGGCCGCGCAAGATCGGATTCCGAGGCCCAACTCCACACACCGGACAAGCCAAGCCTCGTAGAATGGTGTCACAGGTATTGCGCAAGCCACTCACCGCTCAAATCATTTCTCCTCCGCCGGAGAGTCCAAGGTCTAGATGAGGAGTGGCTCCGCTCGCGTCTAGAAAGCATGGTTCGAGAAACAGGATACTGCGGCCGCCTGGAAGTTTCATTCCCCGTTATTGACGGCAAAGCCGAAGTGTACAATTCTTCACGGGTCAACGTCTGGCGCGCCACGAATTGGATTCGCCTGTTCTTCTTCTTTTCGCTTTTATTCCTGTTTGTCTGGCCATGGCTATTCTTCACTACGAAACGCTTCGAAGTCGTCATTGCAGATTGGTACTTTTCACGAGTTGGTGAAGACGGAAGGAGGAAATACGTCAGTTTAAGCGAAGAGGCATGGTACCGCGTCTGGGGTAAAGGCTTACAGAGAGCGGTTTTGGGCCGGAGAAGAGGTGTTTTGGACCAAAGGGATCTTGTTGATATTGGAAGTGAAGAGGAAGGATTGATAGGTGCTGTTCGTGGTGCCGTTGAAGTTGTTAGTCGGCAGTATGGCTGGGGCGCTGATTCACATTAGGACGCGGGCAAAAGATTGATGATATACCAATCTCAAGAGAAATCTCGAGTTGTTTTGTTCTTATCAGGTAACTTAGCGTGCATTTCCGTTTCAAGCCTCTGAATACAAATGAATAATGCTCTCCAAGGTTCTAGCCATGAATCTACTATCCTTGACAACCAAGACGAAAGGAGGGGGAATCCACTGAACTACATGTTTAGAATAGATAACAACCCTGTCTATCCAAAGGATATTGTTAACTTTAACCAGTAAATGTTCCACATTATGCAAGTTCGCCTCTTCGATAGATATCATCTCCAGCCTATTGGGGGGGCGCACCTCCATAGTCAGAGATGAACCATCCATCTCTCTTTATAATACTTTAAAAACAAGAGAATCTCGCAAGTCGACATCTTTGACAGTTCGCTTCTTGTCTTGTGTTTTGTGTAGCTGAGATGGACAGTACATTCGATAATAGAGAGCCAGCATGTCTCCATATCTTGATATTCTCTGCGGCCTATTGGGCTTGAACAGCTGCCGAAATACGAATATTCGAAGTCGAATTATCAAGCCGGAAATTGGTACACCTTTGGAAATAATACAGGGGAAAGTGAAGGTCAAGGTCTCGTTTACAAATACGCCCTCAGTTTCTGGGAATGCATTCCCTTCTGAGCCTCCTAATTACAACATGTTCAGGGATGCTCGAGCCACGTTTTCGAGCTTCCTTACAGCGGATAGTGATGAGTTGGTTTGTATTGTGTGCGTAGCTCTGTATCCGTAGATTATGGCTCCGAACATTGTTATCCTGGCTGACTTCTTTCACCTGGCGAGAAAGGGGTTCGTCGCTGTCGACAAACGAGACGGTAAGGCGCGAGGCCCGCGCTATTGATGGTAGGTCGCGCGATGCTGGCAAAGATTGGCGCAGCGTATCAGACACATTTTTAAGTGCTTCCGGGTTACCAATATATTCCGGAAAGTCAGAGCCGAACTCGGCGATATTGACGTATCAATCTCATCGAAGTCCTGAGCTATCATCGGGACGTTTTAGTCCCAGCAAAAAGTTTTTTCCCTTTCCCTTTTAGTTATGAACAGGGTTAAAGGCACAGGTGCATGTACTTACTTTGACAGTTGGGCCTGGTGTAGCTCAGAATAAAGGTAATGAATTCAGTACTCTCCTGATCAAATACAGACAAGGCATTTTTCGCTACGTCCTGTCTCTGTTTGGCTTGAACCTCATAAATTATAAGAGTATCTTTAAGCTTAGGAAGCATATTCAAGAACTTGGTCAAAAACTCGTCTACGCAGGCTGTGAATCCTGATCGGTCTTCGGAGTATGCGGGACATCCAAAGCTGGGCGCAATACGTCCGGGTGTCGAGCCAAGCTGGCTACTGATGAGGCCGGCTGCAGTGCTAGACTGGGTAGAAGCAGAAGACTGGTCCGAACAGCCCAAAAAGTCATCCGACGCAGAGTCTGGAAACGACTCGGTTGGAATGGGGATAGGCCTAGGGGTAGACTTGCGCTTGCTCTTGGACCGGGCGGTGGTATCGTCGTCCGGGTGCGCGATAGAATTGTCATTCAGGCTCCCCACGAGCCCACGAGCTCCGCCGCGAGATTTTCCACATATCTCCTGAGCCCATCGTTTATGGTGACTCGGGCGTTGACAAGTAGAGGCACGTGTCGCTGACAGGTCGTCTCCTTGAGCCAAGCCTTTACCTTTTCTGTTTTGGTACAGCTTCGTAAAGTTCGGTTCCACTCGCCCTTCGAAGTAGGGAAAAAAGGATAAGTCGGGTCGCTCTGTTATGGGCCGACTGTCGTTTAATTCTCCTGCTTGTTCTCCAGCCTGCATGTTATTAAGACCTTGGTTGGTATTGACCGTATCTGCGAGATAGGATACAGTATGATTCAACGTAAGGAATTCTTCTGCTGTATCAATCAGTAGCTTCATGTTATCTTTAGCCTCGTTTATATGAAGACCCTGGCCGAATCGACCCTGGTTGAACTTGTCGACGACATAGCTATTGACATTGCGCCAGACGAGCTACTCAGCCGGGATTCAAAAGCACCAACTTAGATTTCGAATTCGGGAGAAAAAGCAATGCATGAGATTCAAGATGTCAAGAAGAGCCACTGGTGATGTGACGTGGTGGCAGAATCCCTAAACAACGGCTGCCAGCATATCTCTGACATTGGGAGGCGATGAGACACTGGGGTCGAATCACGGGCTCGAAAAGTTCGGAAATGTATAATATGCCGCTCTTGGGCAGAACCGTCGTCATCACGCAGTAAGACTCGCGTGAACCTTTGCCGTCCGCATGGCACCGGGAATAGACCTCAACCATTTATCGTCCTTTATGTCTATGTGGTATCCTCTCAGAATAGTCTCCATCACTCTCTTCGTTTCCGACTGCCGACTAGGTTCCGTAACTTCATTTTCGATATATAATTATTCAGTGCGCATAAGTGGTAGTCTGTGGGATTGGAGATTCAAACTGTGGTTACTGGGCCACCTCTGCCATCTTCCGCCCAAAATACCATGGGTTCCCGGAGCGCCTTTTGCTGGGTCACGGCATCCGGTATCTGCCTTCTGCCTAACCTTAGCGTGGTCCTAACCTCTGCCATTCCAGAAACTGCGCCGCCTTTCAGAGTTCACGACGGGTGAGCTCCTGTGGGCACGCTAGCAGGATAAGCGGATGGTATTTACGCCTGCCGTTGACCCGGTGCTTGAACCGACCTTGAAGGCGATTTCGTCAGTGGGAAACTCGAGGCTGTTTGTGCCTGAAGGGATCCTCCAGCAGCTCTTGAGATATGTGACATGGCACCATATCAAGACACGCTAGACGCCTCGATATTAGTGACCCAAGAGACCCAGTACCTGGGGGTCGGATCGCGTTTCGCTTCATTTGGTGGCTTCAAAGTCCCGGCAAAGTCACTGAATCGAGTATATAGGTCTTGCTTTTCGTCTTTTCACCCCCCACCCCCCGAAATAATAGTCTTGGGAAAATATTGGTATCGCTTTGTTCTGTTCTCTAGTCCGACGCTGTCGCTTCATGCACTGAAATTGCAGTTGCCATGAAGAAATCGAGGTGCCAAGCGAAGAGATTCGTTGCTAGTGATGATTCTTCTAGCAATATGTCTCCAAAAAAAAGAGGGCTCTCTTTGCGTCTCTGAACTCTTGATCCAAAAATAGCAGGTTGACGTGCTACAAAGGTATTCATCAAGCCTCGCCGTTGGACCAGTGCTTTTTGATCTCGGAGTCCTTGAAAGTGTGCTCAAGAGCCGTTTGGGGAGTTTGTTCAAGTCCAAGCTTGATTACTTGCACCTTCTGCCGCCCATTGCTCTTTGATAACTTCGACGTCATGTTGGATCGCTTCACTTATGACTGGAGGCGTGTAGTCCAGTCGTTGGAGGACAGTTTCATGGCCCATCTGCGCACTGAAAAGGCTGAGAATGAGCCCCGCGTCAATTTCAGAAACACCTGGACCATGCTGCAGGCTCCGGCAGTAAAGGATAGCCTTGATTGTCACGATACCGTCTCGTTCCTGTGGCCAGACAGGCATGCTTGATAAGGTAGTAAGGCTGTGGTGAGACGATGGTCAGGAGAAGCTATTTTTGTAGGTTTGTAGTGTCTTGAGTGGCTGATTCAAGAATAAAAATGACCAAAGCGGTACAGAAACGATATAATCGACCCAGCTTGTGGCTGAACCAAGGCGGAAAGTATCATGAAAGATAGATAGGGAAATGTAAATATAATTTAAAATGAGGTAGAAGTAACAGCGGCTGGATAGCATCTTTATTGGCGGCATCTATCAAAATTAGTAAAGCCTTTGCAAAGAGTTTGCACAATATGGGAGATACGTACGAATCGCATGGAAAGCCACGACCACCCTGTACAACTTAGGGAAGCAACACAAGTACGGAGAAATCTCCAATCTCAAAACCTTTGGCATGCGAGGGGAGACTCTTGGATCGGTCTTTGTCGATAGCGTGGCCTTTGTCATTCACGATCCCCTCAAGCGCCACGATCATTCGGATCCTCTTTGTCGAAGAGAATATCAGAACACTCTTCTGTCCTGGCAATGCGTAGTAGACCTGCACATCTTCTTCCATAGTTCTGCGAACGAGTAAACGCCAAGCATCATTCTCTTCCCCAAAAGTCCATCACCAGCGAAGGATATATTTAGCGTGAGTGAGCCTTTTTGTCTTCTCTCTGGAGACTCAGATCCATCCATCACACCGGGATCAGCCAACAGACCATACGCCAGCATTGACTCACTAGGCAAGTGTTGATGGTGTTGCGGGCATCGGCCATCGACATCATATACCGGGCCGTTTATGTGAAAAAGATAGAAAGATCTGGAGGGTTGTTTCATATGGTTAGAAAAAAACCGCAACCAAGCAAAGAAGACGGGAGGATGGTGCCATTCTTTAATAGACGGAGTACTAACTAAGAGGGTAAATGAGTGAAAATAAAAAGAAGCCTGAGCTTAATTTCGGCGCTGTCTTTTTGGTGGCCGTTCTTCAATGCCCTAGAGAGGGAGAGGGACCATTGCTTGGGGTGGATTCTGACGATAGCCTTCGAGGTAATCAGCACCAGGCTGATGTGCTGTTCAAAAGTTGTGAATGGTAATGGCAGTCTTTGCTTGAAGAGGGTGCCTTTATATATATATATATATACACGTACAGTACATATATACGGAGGTAGTTCCTTCCGAGTAGGGCGATTGCCTCATATGGCATGGGCGAAGAAGGTTGGAATAGGAAGGTAGGAAGGCCGGAATAGGAAGGCCTCAATTTGAGTGATGAAGGAGAAAGAAAGATGGAAAGGCGGCAGCTCAGTGGGAGGGGTGCATGCTATATAACCCTGGCGAGCTCAAAAAGAGGGCCATCATTCTTTGTTTGCTATACATTTGTTTGGCTTACTGTTAATTCTGTTTGTCGCCCTAGCCACTCACCAGCCGTGAGAGCGGCTTGTCTCTACGGAGTGCATTTGCCACACATCACACAACTTCTGTGTTTCCAAGTTCTCTTCAAAAATATCTCACCGCTTCTATTGAATGTTGCATCCAAATGCGTTGGTCTGTTACAACCGTCTATATATAAACCAATTCAACAGAAACTCCATGCAACGACCCAGGTAATATTTGCTAGCTGGCAAAGAGAGGGGATATGCAATGCAATAGTGACACAACAGTAAACGAAAACGAAAACGAAAACAAAAACAAAAACAGAGAGAAACAACAGATAAAGGAAGGCATGGAGGGCAAAACCCTGTTTGCTGTGCTGTGTTTCCATTCATCGCAAACACGAAATAAGAAAACCAGCCAAGAGGGAAGCGTGGTATTATGAGGAAGAAGACCGGGAACAAACAAGTTAATAAGGTATAAGGGGGAAAAAAACCAGGAAAGGGAACATGGCAACAGAGATCTTGAAAAAGGGGTACTTTTGTAACTGTGCACATACTTATTGTGTCCCGCCTGGGCTGATGCCAAGCTTGATACCAAGCGCACCATACCGCTGGGGACTGAGCTGGGGACTGAGCTGGGGACTGAGCTGGGGACTGAGCTGGGGACTGAGCTGGGGACTGATCGGGCTAGATGTACCGGGACTTGGGCGATCTCGTCCTCGTGAATCAAATGAATGGCGAGCCATCCCGCTCGTGTTAACTGCAATTGAAGTAGGCCGGGGCGCATCGAAAGAGAAGCGAGATCGTCTTGGCGCGTTGTCGCTGTGCATTGCGCTGACACTAACTCGGGGCACTGGGGACGATACGTTGTATGTTTGGTCTTCGTCGATTGTCGTCGATGCCACGGCTGCTTTCTTCTCGAAGGGCGCATCGGTACCCGACAGGCCGGCTTCTTGGTCTACGGCATCATTGTCGCCATCGCCCTTTTCACCACGTGCCAAGTCTAGCATCGTTCCGTTCTTTTCGAGCCGCTGGGCAATGTCCACGTCGTTCGGGAAATACACTCGTTGTAGGGCACCGAGTGTCAACTCCAAGACGGTGAGGGCAGAGAGCGTCAAAAAGACCACAGCCCACCAACTCAACGTCCTTCCGAAATTTTCAAAGAATGCGTCGCGCAGTTGGTATAATCTCAGAACATCGGGCCCCAACCGGGCCAGGATGATACACCACAGGAACCAGCCGGCGACAGAGATGAGGAAGCCAAGGAATATGATGATGTTTTTGCTGTGTACCTCGATGAGACTAAATAATGTGTTAGCAATGCGCACAAGGTCGACAGTGGGTGATAACCAATGAAACAAAAAACAAAAAACAAGCCATAGCAGTCTCGATGGAACCTACAAGAGTTTGACATTGATGAAGACAACGGCAACCGTGAAATATGCTGTGCCCATGCCATAGAGGGATGTATCGTTTGTAAATAGCGTGTCGCGGTAAAACGACCAGATGAGGTAAAAGAGGAGGAATGATTCGGCAACACCGAGGAGACTCCAGTACAGATAGATCCGGAAGTTGAACGCCCCATTGCGCTGCCCAAACGAGTACAGCTCGGGGAATGCGAGCAACGTCTCGGCACTCAGATCCTTATCAAAGATGCCTGGCAGAATGACGGGGAGAGATGTAAACAATCCGTTAAAGACCGTGAGACTCCAGTTTTCGTAGAGCGATGTGCCCGAATATCCGTTGAAGCGTTGGTAGTGAGCTTGAACAAGGTAGAAGACGATTTCTTTCCAGAAAGTGGCCACAATGTACTTTCCGGTGCGCGCATAATTCCACCGCCCGTGGACAAGTAGAAGACGTTGCAGGAAGCGAAACTGGGCAATAGAGTAGTCCGCAATACGGGCTGCCTGAAGTCCCTCGCGCCCCGACAATCCGATACCAACCTGGGCGGCCTGGATCATGCCTACATCATTGGCACCATCCCCGATAGCCAAAGTCATCGACTTGGGAACCATGCTACGGATACGCTTGACCAGCATCGCCTTTTGTGAGGGCGATGCACGGCAGCAGATGACCGAGTCAGCCCGGACAGCCAAATCGTAAAAGAGGAATGAGAGCTCAGGATCCGCCTCAATCTCTCCGAACGTTTGTCCGTCGACAACAACAACCGAATGGGGAACCGCTCCACGACAAACGTCATTAAGCGCGCTGGTAATGGTCTCCCGTAAATCGCCAAGGAGCGGATCGAGAATATAGACCTCCGAGAATGGCTGGCAAACCCTCGCCGAGTGGCCGATGTTGATCGCCGTCTCTCTCTTGTCCCCAGTAAGCATCCAGACCTTGATGTTGGCCCGGCGTAGGCTGTTGATCGTCTCGGGAACACCTTCCTGGAGCTTGTCTTCAATGGCCGTCGCACCAATAAGGTCGAATTTCTGTTCAATCATCTCGCCAGCCGCTTCGATCTTGAGTTGTCTATCAACTAGACTCGTGGTAGCTTCTTGGTACACAGTCTTCCAAGCCGTATACTCCTCTTCCTCAATGTAGCGCTGGGCAAATAACAGAGTTCGTAGACCCTGAGTGGCAAATTCGTCTGTGTGGCTGAAGCATCGCTCAAAGATGGCACCTTC
Source organism: Graphium sp. VPRI43844 (assembly GCA_019925285.1). Taxonomy (NCBI): domain Eukaryota; kingdom Fungi; phylum Ascomycota; class Sordariomycetes; order Microascales; family Graphiaceae; genus Graphium; species Graphium sp. VPRI43844. The sequence continues at coordinate 88,394 of JADHKT010000075.1, forward strand.
GTTTGAAGCCAGGGCTTCGTCGACTAGTTCATCAAGGTGGTCCGCCGCAGAGAGCGCCATGCTATGACGAGGGGACATGAAGCCATCACTCCCGAGACCCGGCGATGTGGGTTCGTCAGGCGACCGAAGGATACCCAAACGGTCCAAATCGGCCGAGAGTCGGGACCGCCTCCAGTTCTCTCCAGAGAAGCGGCCCGACGCCACGCGTGAGAGGGAAGGGCGGCCGACCGGCCCCGAGTTGGATGGCCCCGAGAGCGACATGCTATTGCGAGGTGTGCCACTAAGCCGGCGTATCCTCTCTTGCTCGGCGCTTCGTCGAGAGCTCATCTGACGCGAGACTGTATCTGCCTTTTGCTTCGCAAGGGTATGAAGCTTGAGACGTGGCAAGATGACACTGTCGGCACCCTTGCTGAATACGCTAATCTTACCGTCCGGCATCCGGAGGACGATGGACATGCGCTTCCGCTTGCTACTAAATTCAACGACGTCGAGGATCTCGTACTCTTCTACAACAGTGGCACCATTGGCATTGACGTATTGGAGCTTGATGGATTGGGCGGGGCGGTCAATCATAACATATCCAAGATCACGCGCTGCCTCGACTAGCGCAAGCTCATCTGGTGACGCTGCCTGGTATTCTATCGAGCCATCCTCCTTTACCTCAGGCAGACATGTGTTGCAGAGCGCCATGCAGAGGATAAAGGAGCGCACTTTTCGGGAAAAGGACGAGTGCGGGTGTCTTCGGAGATATTGGAGTAGGTCATCGGTCTTCATGTCGGGAGACGATTGCTGTTGTGCCGTCGTGGGGCCTGCGGGCTGCCATGAAAAGGACGTTCGGGGTGCTACTGTCGATAGGCGACGACCTTCCTTGATGTAGTCGGTATCGGGTTCCATGTCGTCCATGGGGATATCATTCGTGTCATCGTTCCACAAGGAGGTGGCCGCGGCTTTGATTTTATTCTTGGACGATGTCGTAGTGGTGGGTGCGGGCTTTCTCTTCTTTGCTTTCCTGTGCATCTCAATCTTGCGCTGTTTCTCGGCCTCGTCACGACCAATGTCCATGACGTGCAGGAAAGAGGTGCCGGCGACACTCATCTTTCGGAATCGCATGACGTTCTCGGTCAGTGTTCCCGTCTTGTCCGAGAACACGTAGTTCACTTGGCCTAAATTTTCCAGAATGGTGGTGGTGTTGCAGACCATGGGCGTATTGCTAACCGGGTCGTACATCTCGACATCGCCGAGGAGGTAAAACTGGCCAATCTTGATGATTTCGAGACTGACGTAAAGGGAAATGGGAATGAAGGTGTTGAACATGACCAGGTAGGCAATGAACACTTCCTTGAAAACGAGAGAGGCATTATCAAGATACCAGGATATCCTCTCCATCCTATCCCGCCAGAGGAAGTAGCCAATTGTGAGGCCACCCGTGAGCATGACCAGGACAAAGATGAGAAACAAGATGACCTTGTTGGCCATCCATTGCATGGCGGGCGCCTTGGCACGTGTATGCTTATGGGCATTCATACGGATCTTGCATTCCTCGCCAGTGTTGACGACTAGGCCAATAGCTTCCGTTGTGTTTCGAACGACAGAGCCGCGGAAAACAATGTTATGGAGTGTCAAGGGAACCGTCTTGTTATCGACTGTGACCCGGCCATCGTAGTTGTACAAATCCGTGTTCGGGTCCTCTGACACGATCTCGGCGTGGCAGTTGTAGAGGCCAGCGAGGGTCTGGCAGCGATCGGCGATCGGCTTGCAGGCCTGCTTACTCTTGAGGTTAGTCTCGCCGTCAAGAGCCATAGTTTCGATGTAAGCAATGCCGTTGGGACCGGTGGCACTAAGAAGCACGATGTCGGCAGGAACATTCTCGTCGCGTCGCAAACGAATCACGTCGCCAACACGGACCTGCTGCCAAGAGACCATTGTCCATTGGCCGTCAGAATGAGCGCCAGCGTCTATCTCGTCAAGTGACCCGGCATCGCTTGCTGTCCCTTTCTTGCGGTCAGCGTGGCGGCGGCGGCCGGCGCATGTGTTGAGAATCCAGGCCTGGCTTCGGTTCTCGGCTTTGTCAAGTACATAACGGCGGTAATCGTCGTAGCCTTCTTTGCACATACTGAAGGTAACAAAGATAGCAAGGGGAAGGATAGTGGTGAAGCGGCCAGTCGTACTCAGGCCAGGTATAAGTTGCAAGATACCAAAGACGAGGAAGTAGAAATTGGCGAGTTTGCTGAATTGGAAAATCAGCTGCTTGGGAACAAAGTCCCAGATAGTGTAACGGTTCGAGCGGATGAAATTGCTGATATAGGGCTTCCCGGATCTTTCGTCAATGAGGTGGCCATGCTCAAATTCGTCGTCTGACGGGTTCAGATTAATGTGGCGCCCATCTTTGCTCGGCGGCAGGGGTTTCTGTCGCAAAATGCCTTCGATAATCCATTTTTTGTAGGCCGCGGCAGCACTGGCTTCGAGAGCGTTCCACGAACGCTTCATCCGGCCATGGCGACTGAGGGCCGGTTGGTACACTGGTGACTTGTACAGGGAGGACGAACCGGCGCTCGCCGTCGCACGGTCGGACCGTCTCCGAAAGAAAAAGTTGCGGCGCGGGGAATTCGTGGTCGACCCGACTGTTATTGCCGGGGTATGCGAGCCTGGTGGCATAGCATTGCCTGCGGCGCAGGGTATTGGGGGTGTGCTGTCATCTCGCCAGGCGACTTCCCCGGAAACAGGACGAGATTCGAGAGGGTAGCGGTCGGGAGGCATCGAGGGGCGGAAATCAGCGCGCCTCAGTTCGTCTGGGGGCGACAGGCCTGCATGTGTTCGGTTGGGATCGGGGCTTGTGAATTGAAAAGATTGGGAACCGGCATGGGACGGATCCGGTAAGGTTGAAGTCGGTTCGGGGTCGGTTCGGGGCCGGTGAAACGGCGACTCGTGGGATGGAGATGATTGGGGAACCGGCAAAGAAACGTGGAGAGAAGCCGAGTTTTGTGTTTGAGGTGGCGATGATGTAAATGTTGCCGTTGGTTGGCGACGTTGTTCTGATACGACCGAGTTGCAGGTGGTAGTCGTGCCAGCGAAAGAGGCTCTGGTTGGTTGAGCTGACGTAGCGGCTGCAGATCGGTTTCCCTCGATTCAGCGTGGTGGCTCTGGCTGTCGTTTTGGTTTTGTCTGTATTGTACTCCGTATCAACTGTCGCCCATCTGATAGCTAATGCAGGGTGCAGAGATGCAGGGATGGGTCGCAGAATAGAAACAGAAGAGAAAAGTATCAAAAGCCCAACGCGCGCGGCAAGATGGGTCTTGGGTCTTTCGTTAGTGGAGTAATAGGCCCTCAGGACATTCGACCTAAACTAGGAATCTAGGAATGAAAATGTACTTGTACACGGATAAAAGTACTTCCTAATACTGGACTCGATAGACAATTATGGCCAGGCCCCCGAGAATTAGGAATGGATGGGCCAAAGATGGCACAAGTAGAACACAAGTTTACTCCGTAGAACGAGCCTCGACATCGCCGCCAGTCTACAATGGCGCATGCCAACATCAATAATGGCATCGCCTCCTCCATTCCATCTTCAGGATCCTACTCCGCATGTGGCAGTTGAACACGAGCAGATCAGGGAGGGGGGGCAAGGCCAAGGCCCGGTGTGTGGCGGAGCGCACAACCACACTAGACCGCTTTCCGCCAATCCTTCCACAGAAGGGCGGGGAGACTTGGCAAGTGGCTGACCAGTTACTACTGAAAGTGTGACAGTGTCGACTGGAGGTGGAAAAGCGATGAGGATCTAGGACCGCAGCCACCTTCGTCAATGTCTGAATTCTATCAATACCCCGTGCAAGTACGCCCATTTCGAGACGCGTGGTAATAAAACTTTGAGAATTTGAGAAAAGTAATTCAACGAAATATTTACTGGGACTGTGGATCGATTGCGGTAAACCGAACGGGACCCTGAAGTTGGATTTTCAACCCCGCGGTCCGTCCGAATACTTCAAGAAAGGAACAAAAGAGAGTCATGTCACACAAAAGACACAAAAATAAAGATAAATCATGCTCTGTACGTGTAAACCCGTCAAGGATTTACGGAATACTCGTGGAAGTGGCAAAGACTGGATGCGCCGATGGATGCGCCGCCCTACATTCGTTTCTCAAGTCCGTCACAACAGCCGCTTGCACCACTACTCCGTAGAAGCATTAGACCTCCATTGGTGTAGAAAAGTCTGGCCGGAGTTTTCGAATCCTCCGTACGGAGGACATAGTTTACTCCGTACATGTGCGGAGTATTAGGACAGTTTACTCCCCATCTCGGCATAACCTTCCCTACTAACCATAACCACCTCTCCATCACCCAGAAAACCCCCTTCAGTGCGTTCTGTCCGGGTAGTAATTTGAACTGGCGGGCCTGTAACCACCCCTGCTCAACAACGACGTCCGGAGCATCCGGGTGCCAAGGCCAAGGTGCTGCATTGAATACCGTGAATTTCACCGCGTCGACGCGGAGCAGTTAATCCTCGTAGAAGATGAAGAAAACCGTCGAAAATACCGAGTACAGAAAGCATTCTCGAGAAGCAAGCCTCGCTTAACACTAACACCATTAGGCCATTTCCTACTCCGCATACTGGTTGAGAAACACTCGTGTTCAAGGGATCCATCGGCACAATAATACTGGTCTCGTTTCGATTTCTCGTCTTCATGTTCTGAGGGACAAACCCGCATATATTCACATGATCATGACCGAGTATCATTGAATCAGGCGACAGAGAGCCTAAGTGTAGCAGTCCTCGTAAAAAATTCAATCTGGATTTACGAGTACCCGGTTTGTGAGCATCAAGGTATCGAGCCTTCGGAATATGAAGAAATATGCAGTTGTCATCATCACCAGAAAGTCCCAAGTACAATCAAACCAAAAGAAATCCTGTTATATTGACCTTATAAAGCCCCCGAATACTAAACTTTAACTTCATCTGCCTTGCAATCGATGCACAGCCAAAGCAAAAGCATCGCCCCTCGACAAGACCCAATTGGAAACTCAGCATACAGTATCTAGCTAGACCCTGTCAAATTTGGGATGCAGTAAGAGTGATTGCCTGACATCGAACTCAAGACTCAACCTCTGGAAATTATAAACCCGAAAGACCCAAGCCACCTGGGCTTTCATCACACACGCCTTGGAAGATGAGAAAAAAGGAAAGGACACGGCTTGTCGAATGGCCCAGGGTAGGGTCCAGAACAAGTAGCACAAACATCCCTAGCAAAGGTTTTTAAAGGAAAACAAGAGACACAAAGAGAAATAAAAAAGATATAAGCAGAACGCATGAGGAATCGGTAGTAATTCCCCAAAGAGGCAAGATCAGGCTCAAGAATAGCGTGACGAACAGCTGGTGTTCGAAATTATTCGCATCCTGCGGCCTGTCTGCATGCAAAAATGATCGCTTCGCTGTGCCTGACAAGTAGGATCTAGAACGGAATCGGGTAATTGCGAAGTATTGGTCGCCATCGTTATGGGCTACCACTCTCAAGACTCCAAGTTTTGGCGGGCATGGTGTCGTCGTTAAAGAAGTGATAGTTCGAGGGAAGCGACTTTTAGCAGAGCGAAGAGAGAAGAAAACTCAAAAGAGGTTCAGTAAAGCGATGCAGAGAAGATGCAAGAAAGCTGACGTGTAGATGGAGAAAAATAGCAAAACAAATAATAATAGCAAAACCCTCTTGGTATTGATTCGAAATTCGCGGAACGCCGAAGGAGCAAAGGTTAAAAAAAATAAAGGATAAAATGTGTCTCTTCTCGTCGTTATGAACCGTCTAAGCCCCACGCTTGCGTGTCGTCTAAGACTCTCTATACATGTAATATCACATATTCGCCGTACCAGGTCGGAAAGCGCATCGGGGGCTATCACTGAGCCGTTGTTGGCATAGATTCGGGCGAAAGACTGGCGGGATCCATAGAATCAAAGTGAACAAGTTGGTTCATGTCCATATCGGGCTGCGGGCCGTCAATGAAGGCTGGTGAATGCGGGTGCATGGGAAGATTGATTGTGTGTTTCGAGTACATCTCATTCAAGCTCACGCCGTCTTCAGAGACAGCACAAGATGCTTCATTAACACCATAGGCGTCAGCGGATGACGGGCGGCCCATCATGGACAAGGGGGGGGACTGCTCGACAATCGATGGTTCCCCCGGGTTGTTGAACGGGAGGGGCGATACGGCAGGGGGGACCATGTTGGTAGGGTTCACCATGGGTGAGAGGAAAGGTCCTCCATAGGGTGTGTTGAAGGCAGGGGTGGTAACTGGTCCCGGTTCTGGTCCTTGCGAGAAGAAGTTGGGGCTGTTGAATTCGGAGGGTGAGGCAGTCGTGGCAGACATGGGGTACTGACGCATGTCTAAGCCGAAGCCGGCCTGGGTGTCGATGCGCAAGTTAGGTCCGAGGCCGCCAGGTTGTTGAGGAACAGGTGCAAAAATATTTGGACTAGCCGGCTGGGCCATGGACTCGCCAGGTTGTTGGATGTAAAACGATGGCATAGGGGTTTGAAACATGGAAAAATCGACAGCCATGGGGACGGACCGACTGCGCTGCCGCTTGTGACCGGGGCCTCGCATGTTGCCAGGCTGCAGGGTGTTGATGCCCCACGATTCTTGGAACATACCAACGTGCGGTTGAGCAAAGTTGGGTTGCGAAGAAGGCCGGGCAGTAGGCGAGACAGGCGCGGACACGGAGAGCGGATGCGGGTCAAACATGGTCATCGGGTGTGAGTGACGCTTCATGAAGGATTCGAGCGATATCAGCTTAGCCAACTGGCCGCTAAGCACCTTTGGGTTACCACCGAGGCGGTGGACAAGACAGCGAGATGCTTGCTGGTCTTCCGTGAAGTCGCCAACATGCAGGAAGCCATTGGCAGTGGTGTTCGAGTCCATGAAGAAGTGTGGAGGCTGGGTTAGTTCAACAACGATGCCGCCAGGCTTGTTTGGGTCGCCGTCGGAGTTTTCGAGACAAATGTTCTTTATGTATGAGAAGGGGTACTCGATCTTGTAGCCGGCTTGCTCGTTGTTGATGTAGTAGGTCATTGTGCACTTGTCAGGCGAGTAGAAGATGATTAAGTCCATGGCGCTTTGTCCCACACGAGTCCATTTTCCGATGCTGAGTGCACGGCAGGTGAAGTGTTGGATCACTACAAGAAAGCGCAAGTAAGCATTTTGGGGTGACGTTTACGATTATAAAGCAAGACTGAAAAATCATTAAGTCACTTACAAACTTTGCCTTGAGTAGCAGGGTCACCGCCGAGAAATACGCCGCTTCCGTAAGGAATGAGACCAGTTCGGCCGAGGAAACCACCGCCCAAGCCTTTTCCAGACTCCATAGCCTGCATGGCCAGGTACTGGCGCATGGATTCGGGAATCGAGTCCATATCCTCGCCATTCTCAAGGCTTTTCTTAGCGAGCATCTTGATCTTGGCACGCCTGTAGGCATGGTTAGTTCATGAAATGTAGAAGCAGATGCAACAGCGAGCATAAGATATCATGACGGAGAATAGGGGCCATACCTGTTCTGGAACCAAATCTGAACCGACCTTTCGGTCATCTCAATCTCATCGGCTATCCTTAGGCGAACAGTGGCAGTGGGCGTCGGGTTCTTGTTGAACTCCATTTCTAGAGTGGCAAGCTGCTCCGGGGTGGCTCGCTGGCGCTTCTGGTTCTTCTGCTGTTGGGTTAGAGTACTCTTGCGTGGAGGACGTCTTGAAGCGGGTTGACCAGGTGTGTTTGACGAGGATGGCGAGGGTGTGAGCGGCTGTTTTATTGACGTGGGCGTCATGCCAGGGTTGCTGTTGTTCGCATCAGGCGTCGTCGAGGGAGGGGTGGGAGGATGAGGGTGAGCCATGCCCACCATAGGTTCGACCTTGATCGTCATCTGTATGTTGGCGAGTCGAGTAGAAGGGAAGTGATGTATTCGTAACAAACTCTGGTCGAGCGGTCGGATCGGGTCGTAGGGGTTGGGAGCTACACGGAAATCTATGCTGGAGTCCAGTGCAGACAATGTGTGACTAGTGTGATATGTAACGCTCGAATCGGTGCAGTGTCGTGGAGACGGGCGGGTGGCAGATTCGAATAATTATTCGTGGATTCGTCAATTGTAACAATGAAAAGGAATGTGAGAGGAGTGTCTCTTTTTAGTTTAAATGAATGTAAACCTGGTCCTCTGGTGAGATAGGACAACAGGTGGATGGTATTTGGTCTGATTATTCCGAAATGCTGGGTAGGCAGTCTTGTTCCGTTCGGCGAGACTGAAACCAACAAGTTGGATTGCTGCGAGGTGGGATTGCGAAGAGTTCGTTTAACGAAAGTGAATGTTGCAAAATGAAGTTGAAAATAGCGAAACGGTCCCGGAAAGAGTGACGGGTACCTTGAAGGAGAGGCAGTTATCAAGAGAGTGACTGGAAACGAAAGAAAAAAGAGCGACTGGGTAGGGGAGGGGGGTGAAGTGTCGTCAGGAAGACGAGGATAGGTTTGGCGATGGAAGGGGAAAAGAATTTCTGGGGAGGGGGGAGAATAAAAAGAGGAGAAAGGGGAATCAGGAGAAGGGTACATACAGAGGGATAGGGCGGGATGGGTGTGAGTGGGTGCGGGTAGTGGACGAGGCCCAGGTACCAGACGGCGTGGGAAGGGGGGGGGGGGGGGGGGGGGAGCGCCAAAACATTGCAAAACTGGGGGGCTTAGGATTAAAGGGCCGGGGGTTTTTTAAGTTGGGTGGGCCATTGCATAACCCCCCGGAAAAAAAACGCGCGCTCTAATAGTGCAGTTATCCATCCCCCATTTATTCCCTATTCGTCCATGCCGTCCACTCGACTCGAAATCCCATTCTCCATTGACCTCGATATGGCATAGGTACCCAGGCATGTCTAGGAACTTGGGGGAGACAACTCTGTGCCAGGGACCGTCTGAAGCACATTCACCACTCTGGAAGCGGGCTGGTCAGTGGTGGCTGGAATGGTGGTTAGAGTTCCCTTGCCCGCCAGACACACCCAGGCGGCTGCCAGCAGCCAATCGTCCGAAAACCCGCAAATCCACCCTCGACCCACCAGGCGCCCACACAAAGGGGAATCCACTTAGTAGGTGCTTCCAGCGTCTTTAGTGGTTGGATTCTTTTTTGGGGGCGGGTCCTCATGCATCGACTAAAACCTCTAGGCGGACTAGTCAGGAACGACACATCCAGAAGGAACAATGGAGAGTACCTAAGTCTTTTTTTTTTCCCTCTAACTAGTTTAAGCACTGCTATCGGTTCCAGCAGTCAGCACTCCGTACAGAGTACTTTGCCCATTCTTCTCTTGTCCTGTTCATCGTTAGTGATTCTGTCCCTCCACTCAGGTTCCCAATCGCCCAGGATTTCATATATTGATATGACCCTTGGGCACACAAAAAAAAAAGAGCCAAAAAATCTGTCAAACACTCCGAGTCCGTCCAAACCAACCGACAAAGAGAGGCAAAAGACGGTTCGAAACTGTCGCCACTATTAGACCCGATCGTAGCGTGAACCCCTGTATTTTGGAGAACAGGAGCCTTCTCGCACTGTGAATCCTGTCAGGCGTCGCATGACGGGGCTTGCCTATCCCTCAAAAAAGTTTGGTAGCAAAATCGGCCGACGGTGATGACACCCGAGTTTCCCGCATGTTTCCCCAACCCGATTGTAGATGGCTCACTTGTGGACTGTTGGCCATCTATCGTATGTTCCGTCACGCACAGCAGTTAGACGTTTTCTTCATCCTAGTATTTTTGATCTTCCGCCGAGCACAAGAGCCTCCAGCCTGTGGATCGATACATACGAAGTACTCCGTATTGGAACTGAACTAGTTTTAATGCTCCGTACCACTACTAGTTTAAACTGATGGAGGACAAGAGGGTCAGACTCCATCGGATTCTCCTAGGCTCGGACGCGTTAGAGGAAGGTCACCACCACTGGATCTCGTTTCAGTGGCCAGCCCCTCCTCAGGACGTGTCAGTACGGAGCAAGTCTGTAGAAGCATGACGGTTCCCTTGGTATCGAAGAGAAACATACCCAAAGTGCCATCCCGGTAGAATCTTTTCTTTGGCACGCGCTCTGTGACGCGCAACACACCACACACAGCCCAAGTCAATACGTACAGTACCCCACTTCTCACTTTTCTCCTGGCCATGCAAGGTGAGGTATCGATACGGAGTATGTTGAGAATGCATAAAGTTGGAGGGGCATGGTACAATCGCGCCTCCAACGGCAGCGTTTGCCATCGTTTGCCCCGTTCAAGCACCGAGGCGAAGCTGGCCTTCCAGACGATTCGTCTGTGGGGATAGGTGTGGATCATTCTTCCTCAGGGGTTTGCTGAGTCGCATAGTCATTGGTCCACTTCATCGTAAGGATGGGCTACTCCCGTTGGTCAGTTCAGGATCACCCAGCTTTTCCTGTCGATTTCTTGGGAGGCGGTGAGCGCGTATTCTCCTTCTGGCCGTGCTCAGACGGCTCACTAAACTAGTTTAGTCTCCTCCGTACTCCGTACATACTCCGTACGGAGTACTCAGATCTTTACAAGTACATGGCCAGTCAGGACAATCCGACATGATGCGGTATTCCATCAGGCCAAGTGCTTTCTCGATAGATAGCGCAAAGCGGCCATGAGGAATCGTTGGGCCCCTGCAGAACTGACACGCTTACACCACCTTCCCAAGCCTTCAAGGGGTTGGTCGGTTGCATCTTCGACCTTCCAACCCCAACTTGGCAGTCCTCTGTACTAGAATATACTACAGATTTCTGATCAAAAAACAAAGCGTGAGTTTGAGTGAGGTACTTTATACCTAAGTGGTACGTGGACAAATCTCTGGAATCGAGAGAATTTGGGAAAGACGCGTCGTGTCAACGCCAAGACAAGTCACCTGCGAAGAAAGGGTACCCATTTTTTGGAGACTACCTGCCCATAAAGGTATGCACCATGCACATACTTGTATTCACAGCGTGCATAATGATACGGAGTACTCCGTACTTCTTTTCGTGCTGTACAAGTAATTATGGAGTACATAAGGAGTATAATTCAGGGGAACACTCTACGGTATTAGTTTGGCCACATTTAACACCGTACCTGCATTAGCGTCACTCTATGATGCAAAGGGCCATTTTAGCGCCAGCCTCTCCCTCCTTTTTTTTTTCTTTCACGCTGGTTACCTGCCTACTCCCTATGCAAGCCCCATGCCACCGAATATGACAAAAGATAAGGAAACCCGCCAGGGGAGAAAGAACATCAAGGTCATGCACTCTCCTCGAGGAAAAAGTACTCCATATTTACACTCTCGAGTCGCGAAAATAAAGCTAGGGCAAAGACAATCACCAAAACCGAAAGAGTGGCAAAGAACCTTGACATAACTCTTGAATCGTGCTCGGAAACTTTTCTGCAACATCAGCCCAACATGAAAAACCCGTCGAACGCCAAAGACATGCAAAAACCGAGCACAAAGGTTCAGCGCTTGGTTCACCTTGCCCGATTTGGAATCTTGCTCCCGACTGACTTTCAAAAGACCTTCAATATCCCTACGTGTAACAGTACAGAGCGATTTTTCTTTTTCTTTTCAGGCTGCGTCGTGAATCAAAAGACATGGGCTGCACTATTTCCAGTCCTGTTCTGGATTTGCATGCTTTATGCCAGAAGTGTACCCCTGGGGCATTTCTCGTATCGAGCGCGAGAATTATCGAGTACGTCTGACAGACTTCAACAATCCTTCGTTTCCTATCTTTTCAGAGGGATTTGCTACTCCGTAATTTTAGTGCCTACTTTGTACAAGCAGTTTACTTGTGCGGGGGACCCAATTCAGATGCAAGGGATAAACTAGTTTAAAAGGCTATGTGCGACAGATTGGGTCACCAGTGAGAGTCAGTTGTTCCAAAGTCATGGCTGGCCCATTTTCTAAACTTAGATTGATTGACTCGGGAGGGGCGGTGAGATGTTCCTCCTGAAGCCCTTTCATGCAACGGTTTGTCGACTATTCCCCTGCCCCTATTAGGTATTTTTTTGCCACAGGGAAGAAAACAACGGTGTTGGTTTTACATGGAGAGTGGTTTGAAAACAGTACTCCGTACACTCTACAGAGGCGTTATTACAAGCTATGTAGAATTCTAAGAATTTCAAGGGCCAGCTTATCGTATTCCTCAGTCGGTTATCTAGAGTTTATGAGTACAAAATAAAACCCTTGCTGAACCCAAGGGGGTTCCTCAGAGGAAAGCCTCGAATTCGAGGGCTAGCCAATGTCAAGGATAAAATACCAAGCCGGGGGTGCGAAGCACAGAGGGTGATTCCTCACAAGCTTTGTCCCCCCTCCCTCCTGGACCCATTTTGCAATGCGCACGTCCCGCATCTTGAATGGTGCGGGACGTTGCAAAAGGCCGAGAGAGAGACGAGCAAGCAATGCTCCTCGTCTGCGTGTGACAAATCGTGCGAACTTCTGCCCAGCACTTGCCTATCACTTGCCTTCTTTGGCACCTTAAGCTCCATGCTCCGCCGCCCCGTTACCACTCGACCTGCAGGTAGTAGTGCCAACTCATCTTCACAAAAGAGTACAACGACTGCACGAGGCAACTCAACGGCGGTCAGAGGGAAATAGGGGGAAGAGGTTGAACTGATGGCAGATAGCGCGCGGCTTCTTGCATCACCATTGGTGGAGACGGCGGGATATAATTAGTTCTCGTCCACTTCTGTCCTCTGTACATGATGCATTTACGTGTATTTACTTGGTAAGAGCACTCTCGCTCTTACGAAGTACATCTGCATTGGGCGTGAGAAGACATGAAAAGGCCTTGAAGTAATGGTTGGCGCTTCGACTTCTAAACTACTCCGAACCAATAGGACCGATCGTTGTGAATAGGGGGATCTGCCAAGAAGCAGAACCTCGTTGGTGGGCGGTGGGGTAGTGAGATGTCCACCAATCCCAATCCTCCAACCGATAAGTTGACACCAACCCGTTGTCCAAAAGAGGGTGGTGTGGGTGGTAATGCAGGCCATCAATACTGCAACAGTATCGAGAGACGAAGGACACTGTCCTACCCTTTTTGATCCCATCATTATCGGCCTTGGAATCCAGCCTTTTAGGATTCTCCATTTCTTGGGCGTTGGCTGGAGGAAGCCCGCCACTTGCTAGAAAGGGACTAAAGGAAGGGTTCAGAGCCAACGAGGTGTAAACCAGGGCCAGACCAGGCCAGGCCAGGCCCACCAATCCTCGTCTATCGATGATCGCGGCGCTACTAGTGATTGATCAGTGCCCTCTAAGGTCAGGGTTCTTATCATAATGGTCAGTTCTTGTCATCATAGCCAAAATAGGTGGTTCACGTCATTGTCGGACTGTATTGAATCCCGTGAAGCATCTTGAAACAAGCCCAGGAATCACTGCCTATTGTTGACTTAAATGAGCCTGGCATAAACGCACACGTTCCAGGAGGATACAGCGGTCTGGATGCATCATGCAATCTTGGTTAGAATGGGATATTCCCGGCAGAGAAAACGGACGGGCTACAATAAGTTGCAAAAAAAAAAGTCAGGGGGGAAGGTTAAGCAGGAACCGGGGACTTGTCTTGGTGCCAAAGGGTCGCTACCCGGTGTTGGTCCACGGTGCCAATAATGTCGAAACCGAAACAACCAGCAACGGCACGGGCTCTGGGGTCTGGCTATGGTTCGGGTTCGGTCATGCTGTGTTATGATCAGACGGAATTTAAGTTGAGCATTTTAGCCGCTGTGCCGTTCCCCAGGGCTGCGCCCGAATGGGAAACCTATGCCGAGTGAATGTGCACTCGACGGAGGATTATAACGATGCAATTTCACAGTGTTGTTAATTAGTAGCCAAAAGTAGTATTTACGTCGGGTATAAACATCTTGATATTGGAGAGGACTGACGGCAATGCCGTCTCAGGCTCGGCCTGTCTCGTACGGCGCGATGAAAATAGCTGTCCATCATAATACGCCGAGTCGCCGGGTTCACGTAGCATAGAGGTGTGCTGACATATTGCATCGATATATCCTGGCATTTGCATATGACACGAAAAGGGTTCTATCCTTCCAGGAGAATATCGAGGGCATTGTGGTTCCACCTAAATATGAGCTGTAGTTACACTTGGTGTCTCTCTCAATGATGAGTTGTCTATGCATATTAGTATTAGAAAAAATCGGAGAGAAAAGAACAGAAATGGAATGAGATACGGGGCACTCCGGAGAATTGTGACCTCGAACAATGTATTAATGTCAGCTCTGTCTTGGGCGTTCTGGCTAAGCTGAATGGCTCCTTCTTGTGACACTGAAGAGATAAGATGGATGCAACATAGATCCAGACTCATCAGCCCCAGGCGTGGAGACTGGGGGTTCAGGGAAAGTGAACTGGGCCGTCGAGGCCAGCCCATCATAAGGCGAGGGGGGCTGATGTTGCACTTTTGTTCTCTTTGGTCAAGCTGCGAACATGAACAATGCCGGTGGTTACAGGTAGGTAGGCATCTTAATACACTAGGAGGCCATGCGCTAAAACAAGGTATAAAATACACTATGTAATACTCCATACATGCACTAACCAGCCCAGTGCTTGTTAAGGACAGGACAGGCTCGGTCGTATTTAATATTACGACTTTCTTAGTAAGAAAATATTGACGTTTCTCAAGCACCTAGATAAGGAAGGAAGAACGAAAAAAAGAAAAGAGTGAAGCCTTTCAAAAGGAAAGAAGGGTGGGGGGCTGGGCTGACGAGGAAAAAGGAAAGAAGCTAAGAAGAGAGAGCTATCCAAGACAAGAGATGGGCTGGCCTGGTGGCCAAAAGGAAACAACGGCAACGGTCTTCTCCTTCCTTGCATGTATTTCTTGAAGAGGACGGGGGCAAAGAAAAGATTTTCAACGATTTCATCCGTGTGACACTTGCAGTTTTCATGTGCCAACCCGAATGGTCGTTTCTCTCCCTTTCTCCTTTCTCGCATGATGATCCGGCTAAAGCAGAGGGCGCTCACGAGCGTGCTAATTCAATTTTGAAGCCGCAAGTGGGATGAGAAGATAATTGATGAAAGGTACGGAGTACCTGTCCTTTCTCTATCCAACTGGATTATCCACTAACTTGGTGTTCAACGTACCCAGATAAAATTTTAGTCCAGGAACGAAAGTGATCTCCAGTATTCCATTTACGTACAGAGTACTTGTATTTGGCAGCTTCAGTGGAGTCGACTCATTCGCATCTTTTCCTTTGATATGGTAGAAGATTCCAGATTGGGACGCCAAATAACTCTTAATCATTCGAGTTGTCTCGATGAGGAGGAAGGGAGGAAGGGAGGATGGCCAGCCAGCCTTCTTACCAAGATTCAGACGGGGTCCTATTTCGAGAGCAGCGCCATTTATTACTGCCGTTATCGAAAATCACGAGCAGCGGCCGTCTTCCGACTCCAAGACACACAACCTCTCCCACTTGGCTTGCCAATGGCTCTACATACTCCGTAGGAAGCCCGTCTTGGTTGCTCTTTAGAACTCGACTAAAGTACGGAGTATGCTCCGCATTATGGGGTGTCTGGTCGTGCTAGAGATGCATGATGCTCGTTCACACAGTGTGGGTACTATGGAGTCTTCTGTCAAAAGAGAGGGATTGCAGGGGTTGGCCAGCCTGGATCGGGAATCAACATCCTTTTGGAAGACTCGAAGGTTGAAAATGAGCCACTCAAAAGCATAGGTTTGACTAGTCTAGACACCCAGCTGGGCTCGTGATTCTCCATGTTCAAAGATGGTTGGATGACGTGAATTTCTCCCGACTGCAAGCGACCATAGGGTCCAGAAACATAACGCTTTTTTGGGTAGTCTGGGCAGTTTGCAGACTCGAAGACTGATTGGCCGGCCCGATGCACACCAAAAGGTCAGCCGCCTCAGATGATTTTTGGGCAAGGACGAATTACAGAGTCAATAAGGGGTTTGATAGCAAGAGGGTGAAAAAAGACCCGCCAAGGATCTGAGGCCTGTTCAAGACTCGCATGCCTAGTGACACCAGTGAGCAGTGACATTTCACTTTGGACCTTTTGTCTCACATTCACATTGTGGCAAAGGAAAGGGGGCCGGTTTTCTGAGGTGCGCCCGGACATCCAAATATTACACTTGTACGGGGCAACCGTCCGATGTTTGTCGCTCCGATAGTTTTTTTGGCCTCACAGTTTCCAGTCATTCTTGGAGAGTCTTGACTGATGCTCACAAAATGTGCGGGGTGATTCGCAATGCTTCACAAAGTCAAGGATTCCTGAGGCCAGCCAATGAGACAGGGCGTTCGAGAAGGCATGCCGATGAGGCATGAATGATCTACGCGACTCCTTCTCCACTGCCACGTCCGTCGAGACAGATCAGCCACTCCTCCTTTTCGTGTGCATTCCACGTTCCCTGTTGTTCACATCTGTATTCTACCGGCGATATTGTGCTGGAGTTTGCTGAGCGGGTAGATCGGGGGCCAGGGTTTCATATCTGAATCCAGCGAGGATGGGAGACACTGTGGTGTCAGGACCATCGATCTTGATTTCTAGCGAGACTGGTCCCTCAAGCCTGAGCCAATCTCGATCATTTTGGCCCCCGCTTTGAACCTTTGGCACGGTGCGTTTTCTGTTTCTACAAGTTTTCTCTTTTTTTGATGTTGTCGCAGTCTCTCAAGTGCAACTGCCCCCGTCCAATTGGCGGCCCAACTACAGCCTGAGACGGTGTCAGATTCCAGGCACGGAGGAGCTCAGCCTCACTTTTTTTTTTCCTCAGACCACGTCGCCAACAGCCAGGGCCCTGGGGATTGGGCCTAAAAGGCAGTAGCAAAAGGATTCATGGCAGACTCCAAACTATTGGCAGTGAATATCAACTCTTCATGCAACAATGGAGTGTAGAATGGGCACGTTGCCAATTGCTGTGAAACCCGGTAAGACTTCATTGCTGCGATTATAGGTATCTAATGGAGAGAGTTCTCAGTCTCCTATAAATATGGATGGATCAAGACTGCTGTGTGTGGCCGATTACACTAGAGTGCTGGCCGTTCGGCGTGAAGGAGGGTTCATCGCGAATTTGGGATGTGGCAAGGTTCGGTTGAAGGCCGGTGGAATTACTCTTCCTAGAACAGATATCACGATGCATATCGTTGAGATGCCTCATAAAGCACAAAATTTGGGTGTCTCTTAAGAGAAGATTTCAAATGCCAGGAATAGTCTGTACCTTCATGTGTACCTTCATGTCTGTATCAAGCCATTCGGTGATGTTTAAGTCATTCTATTCTCTTGCGTGGTACGGTTCTATAATTCCCGCATCACTTCTTCGACAGCCTTCTTGGCCATTTCCTTCCTCTTGTCCTCGGGCATACTCTCACCCATCTCCCGCGCAGCAAGCAACTTCCTCATCATGGCTTCAACCTTGCGCACATCCTCCTCGCCCAATTCGCCATCTTCGTCGTCTTTCCCTCCTTGCTTCTCTTTTCCATGTGCGCCTGCTGCATCTACAGGGGGTACAGAAGCGCTGCCTTGGTCGTCGTCTTCGTCAACCCGGCTTGCCTCGAGGATGGCGGTGCGAAGACCGGTGAAGTCTTCGGGGGCGCCTTCTTCTAAGCTTAGGCCCATGGAGTCTGGGTCGAAGTCGAAGTCAAAGTCGTCTCCTTCTTGGGCGGCGTCTGTGGGTTGGGGTGGCGCTGTCCAGTCGTTTGCTTGGAGGGCTTCTAGGACGCGATGTATGCCCATTTTTTCTGGAAGGGAAGGGTCAGTTGCTGTAAACTTCAGAAGGAGGGAGCTTGAGCTTGGAAAACGACTTCAACTCCCAAAGAAGGAATGAAGCGAAAGGGGAAAATCTTACCTCCAAACTCATTCACACCTTCATCCAAAGAAGCCCCTCTAACCCTCACAAATTCCACACCCGCCTCGGTACACCAATCCTCACATTCCCCCCCAACAATATCCTCCTCCCCCTCACTCATCGCAGCGCCAACTCCTAAAGCCAACGCAACTCCATCCCACTCCCAGCCCCCCAATCCCTCACGCACAACACGTCCAACATTCCTCACAAGATTCCGCGTGGCATCCTTTGCGTCGCCATCTTGCGTCGCGGCGGGCGAGGGAACCTGGAATATGATCACTACGCCACCTAGGGCGTCGAGGACTTCTTTTGCTTCGGGGGTGAGGAATGTTGTGGCCCATTCTTCGGGGTGGGAAATTAGGTCGAGCCAGACGGGGATTGTGGCTTTGTAGTAGGGGGTTTCTAGGGGGAGGTCATGGGTTGTTCCTGCGAGCGAGTTGTTTGTTGGGGTTGGGTGTTTGCCTGTGAGGTCTTTTTATTACCTCGTGCGTTAGTTTGCTGTCATTTCTTGGTAGGATGAGAGACGCTGGTTTTTTTTTAAAGGAGTCTTCTGTTGCCAGGTATGATGCGTGTGCGAGAGACATTTTCAAAAGTGATTGCACTTTGGGTTTGAATAAGAGGGAATGAGAGATGGGAGAGGTGAGAGGTTAACCTTTTATGACCTGGCTCAAGTGGCTGCTTGCGTCGGCTAGAGAGACAGCAAGTATTCGTTTGGTATTCGGGACATCCATAGTTTTTTTCCTTTTTGGATTTAACGAGCTATTTAATGCTTGGGAAGGGATGGTCTTGATGCGACCGAGATGTTGGTGGTTGAGGTTTTTGGTGATGGGCAGAAAATCGTGGGTTTAAGGCGGGTTCGGGCCTTTGCGAGTGGATGAACTAAGCAAAATGGCCAGCCCAGTGGCGACAGAACGAGATCGCAGTGGAATTGCTGTGCTGTAGAGGAAATATTAGACCAGCTATTTGATGAGTGAGATTAAAATCAACATAAAAAATCTCAACCTTGGAAGGGATATGTGGCTAGGGTTAGTTAGTATTTCGGGCAATGATGCTGTTCCGAATCTCATGCCAGAGTTCTAGCTGTTTAGGGTGAAGACATTGTAGTGACTCTGGAGTATAGAATCTCTGTTTCCCAAGCATAACAAAGCGAAGAATATGACGTTTCAATCGATAGAGTAGAGTGTATATCCTATAACAATCGCTTAAACGAAAAAGTGTGGCTAAAAAGCATCAAGGGAAAAAAAAAAGAGAAGAGATTGAAAGGGACCCAAGTTCATCATTACATAGTCCCAAGAGCTCACGGTTCCGCATCAGGATCAACCTTGACAATTAACTTCCCAGCAGCATGCTTCGTCCCCAAAACCTCATATGCCTCCAGAGTCTTTTCGAAAGCATACTCGCCCCCAACAACTACTCGAATATCACCCCGGTCCAACATATTCAAAATGTTCCCCAAGGTATCGAGATCAGGCTCCAGCACCGAAACATACCGCCACGTACGTCCTGTGCCTCCAAGCCAGGGCGAGAGGGGCCAGTACCAGTTCAACTGCATGCGCACGAGGGAGATGAGGAAGGCTATGAAGAAGAAGCTGGATGTTTCAACCATGGTGGCGACATAGCGGCCTTCGGGCACTAGATACGGCGCGCAGCCGTTGTAGGTTTCCTGAACACCGACTGTGTCGATGATTGCGTCGAAGGGCGACAAGGAGAAGCGGCGGGATAGTTCTTTCGAGAGACGAGGGTATTTTGTGTAGTCGACGACCTTGTAATATCCCTTGGTTAGCTGATACCGAAAGAGAAAAGATGATGGGAATACGGTAGGAAAGGGGATTATTACTTCGTCGGCCCCTAGACTCTTCACGAGCTCAGCATTCTTCCCCGAACATATGCCGACAATATATCCCTCTTTCCCCACGATATTCCTCGCCATCTGCACAGCAAACGTCCCAATACCACCACTAGCACCACTAATCAACACCCTCCCTCCCTTCTTCACATTTGCATCCGTGACAAGTTCCCACGCCGTCGTCCCAGCCGTCAACACAGCCCCGGCATCACGCATCCCCACATTCTCCGGTTTCTTCAACGCATACCGCGCTGGAACAGCAACATACTCAGCCAAAGCCCCGGTTCCCGTAGGGAAAGCATGCTTGCTAGGCAACCAAACAACAACCCCATCGCCCTCACGGAACCTCGGCCCGTCGCCACTATCTTGCATGGCAGACGGCGGCGCGGCGGGCGTGGGCGCCCATACTTTTTCCACGGTGCCGGAGAATTCCATGTCGGGCACCGAGTGGCGGGCTCGGACGCCCGGGGGCACGAGCGTCATGCAGTAGATTGCGCCTTGGTTGAGGCCGGCGTAGGCGACGCGCACGAGGATCCACTCCTCCGGGTCCGGCACGTCGTTGGGGAGTGGGGGCGAGGGCGGGAAGGAGGGTTGGGGTCCTGTTGTGAGGGTGAGGACGGTGCGTGGGAGGCCGCGGTTCTCCCACTTCCAGGCACGGCAAGGCCGGGGCTCTGCGGAAGCCATCTTGTCTGGGTTCTTTCTAGTCTCTTTGGTCTGGGGACAGGTAATGCTGACTGCAGTTTTAATGATACTAAACAGTAAATTATGAGAGAACTGCCTCGGTTTTACGTGAGTGTTGGCGAGGAGGCTTTTGGTTGGGTTCAGCAAAGCAGGCTGGTCTACCGAGTATTTCGTGCATGTGGATCTATGATGTAGAGTGTACGAGGAGTCGGCGCACCGCCAAGCAGGCAATAACAATAACGGCAGCGCACTATTGCAGGAGAAGATGCCTCAAAATAATGTCAGTAAATTATAGATTTACAGCCAGAAGAACCCAGGACGGGAATCCTTGTAGTTAATCTATCTCCATCATAAGACGTTTCTACGAGGGGCTGGGAACTGACACGAGACAAGTTTCTCTCTTAGCCTACGGCGAACACACACATACTTCAGAATTTATTACTCCGTACAAAGAAGACGAATCTTGAAAAGACCAATTTTCCAGTCGGGAGGTGGGATGCTAATACCCCGTACATAGTACCCATCATCCCCCTGACATACAAAACCTCTCTCGTAAACCTCGAGAGAAACGCGTGGCAGTGTCTATTTTTGGCAGCAGCCACACTAACATCTGATCAGGTCCTGTCCTGCACAGCCCCACCCCCTCCCGCCACAAAGCAAACCTCATACCCTCTAACAAAACCGAGTGGTAATCTTTCCCCTCTAAAAGTAGGCTGTTAGTACATCGAATCGCCGGACTGGCGCTAAACCCCTTGCCTGGGGCTCCTCCAGTTTCAGCGGATCGACACTTGGGAGACGAGGTTGGGCTTGCGTGTTGGAACGCCTCATCACTTCTTCTACCAACTTGTTTCGCTTTCGTTTACTTTTTCATCTTTTCCTCTGAAACGATACCAAACAACATTTCATCTTCATCTTTTCTTCCCTTTGCTCTTTTTTTTTCTTCTTGGGGTCAGGCCGTGTGACGAGAGCAACTGTGACATTCCACTCTACACGTACTTGTAGTTTATTCACCACACTTTAGACCCCTGAAGATCCCCGCTAAAGTACCACTCCACATTTTCCTCTGTTCCTGAACGACGACGACGACGACATCAGAACCCGTCGCAACTTACTTGTAAACTCGCCCATCGCGTTTGCACACTCTTGTTTTTTTTTGTATAGAGGCAAGCGCGTAATCTTCCAACACTGCAAAGGAACCGGGGATCTTGCAAGCAAAGGACTATGGCTCCCACTCCATACGCTACCCCAGGCGTCGCAACTCTCCTTCCCGGCGCCCTCGATGCCACACGCAGGAACCTCGTAGCCGCCGCACCGCACGTCGCTCGCGCCGTTATCGCCCGCCGAGCCCTCGAAGTCAATGACACGCAAAAGGTAACACTCGGCGTCATCGCAGCCTATGTCGTTGGCATTGCGCTACTATGGAATCTTCCCTATGTACGCTGGGTCCTATGGCCCTTCAAGGTAAGCTACACCCACCCTTCCACTTCTCCCAAAGAAATCCTGTGGAAAGATCAATATGACAACGACCACAAAAGATAAACCTAGCTAACGCAGAAGAATCCAGATGCTTGTCATCGCCTTCCATGAATTCGGCCACGCAATCACAGCATGCTGCACCGGCGGTCGCGTAAAATCCATATCCCTCGACCCTCACGAAGGCGGCGTCACCCACATGCAAGGCGGAATGTCTGCAATCACTCTCCCTGCGGGCTATCTCGGTTCCTCGCTCATCGGTGCCCTCCTCATATTCTGCGGCTTCAACATAGTCGCCAGCAAAGTCGCCAGTATCGTGCTCGGCGTGTGCTTCCTCTTGACACTATGGTGGGGCAAGAGGGACTGGCTGACTATTGTGACGGTGTTGTTGGCCGTTGGGTTGCTTGTTGCGTGTTGGTTTATCAACCATGCTGAAGCTCTGCGCTTCGTTGTCGTACGTTTATCCCCCGTCAATCTCTTTTATGAAATCTCACTGACGGTGTCACAGCTCTTCATCGGCGTTATGTCCTCCCTCTACAGCGTCTGGGATATCGTACGTCTAGTCTAAACCTTTGCCCTCCCACCGACGAATAAAAATACTAACAGAATAAAAAAAAGTGCGACGATCTTATCCTCCGAAAAGTAAACAGCTCCGACGCAAGCGTCTTCGCTCAACGATACGGCGGCTCGTCCCAGTGCTGGGGCGTAATTTGGTCCATCATCTCCGTCCTCTTCATGGTCGCCGGCATCATCGCCGGAATAGCTGCATTTCCCCAAACCGCTGCCGAACAAGAAGACGATTCGAAAAAGTTCATTCCCACCTAAAAAGCCCCTGTCGAGAAAAAAAAAAGAAAGCACACACCTCATATTCGGCTCTCAAGCATCTTCTCCGAAGGAAAAACAAAAACCCCAAAACAAAGAAAAGCCGGAATAAAATGGCTACTTTGTGAAGACTTTATTACAGGGTGCTACCTCTACGTAGTCAGAGAGCACTTGACCAAGATCTTGCCCCTTCGCTCGAGGTTCTCACAAGAAAAACGCCGTGTCCGTGCCCTTCTTCTACAGAATGTTCTCATACAGCTTCAAGGGAGAAAATGCCCGCCATCTTTTCTTGACGTCACGCTTTTATGGTCTTGTTACACCATGTTTCGAATAATGTCTAGATACCACTTTTCTCCATCTATTTTGAATCGTTCATCCTCTACAGAGTAGTTAAAAACATTAGTCACCCTGTATATCATTGTGGTGACTCGAGAAGGCCGTGTGATTCATACATGACTAGTTTTCTGTTAACTAAAAGGTCGTCTATAGAGATGAATATAAGTAAAAGAAGGAAAAATAAACACATATAGTATACCTTCCAAGGCGGACCATGGTGTATCTATAACTCGTAAGATGAACAATATCTTCCGATTGTCATCGGGAAAGGGCAGAGGCATGAATTTGCCTTGCAATCATAACTAGACGTGAGAACAAGACTGACATAGGACATGAATCGACCCCAAAGCAGAACAAAACATAAAGAAAAAGAAAAACAAACTCCATAACATGCAAATAAACCCCGTCTATTGAACCGATTTGACCATGCTCGCCTCATTCCCAATTTCATCTCGTGACAGAAATGCTGCTCTTCTTCAGCTTCATGGGGTTCTCTGGCCCCTGGTCGTTAGAAAGCGAGCTCTAAGAGGTAAGAAAAGAAAGAAAGAAAAAGAGAAAAAGAGAAAGAGAAGAAAAAGGGAATAATTAAGTCCAAAGGAATAGGGAAAGGCGATCCGAAATGACGAGAATAGTATAAATAGAGGGGATTGAGCAGGCCGTCGGTCTTCGGCTGGAATATAGATAGCTGCGACGAATACCCCCAAGTGAGATAGGCGCTACGGCGACAAAACACTGAAGCTCCGAGATGTCTACATCACCAAACACTCTCGCTCGGGTGGCGTTCCGGAGTGGCCCTTTTCTTTGCTGACCGATCCTTTGCCTTTCTTGTGCTTGTAGCTATGATGGTGTTTGTGCGAACTCGACTCAGTTTGAGACTCGGCTAAGATCTCGCTCATATCGTTAGTTGAGTAGGGACTGATAATCGAGGGCGCTGCCGACCCTGCCGCAGAAATAGGGTCATGAAGGGGTTCTTTGCTTGATCGGCCAAGTCCAAAGCGGCCTATAGCCATGCTGATTCGACCTTCTCCAGATTGGCTGACTGGCCGACTCTTGTTCCCTGATCTTGTAAACCGCGCAGCTGCTCTGCTGAGTCTTTGTCCCGCGGTGCCTTCGGTCGTCGTAATGACGTGGTCTGTGCCAGGCGAAACCTCCGGGTTGATCCCTGTGGCTTCTGCTATAATGAGGCTGTGGCGTCGAGCCCCAAGACCGGGTGGTGAGAATGGCCGTTCTGAGTCGCCTAGGCTAAGTCGCGTGGGTCTCTCGAGCTCGGCCGAGAATCTGATGCTAGGCGGCGTGGGTGAGTGTGGAACGGACAATGAGCCGAGATAGTTAAAAGTTGAGCCTATTGTCTGTCGGTGGCTCTCAGTTTTTGAGTTGTTTACGCTCGGAGTTGAGATATTGTATGAAGGCGGATGCGTCTCGTTATCTTCGGTGCTACTACAGACGTCCACCATGGGGACGATTTGGTAAAAAAGTAGATAGGGCATCTCGGTTCGCAGAGCCTCCTTGAGATCGTCGACATAAGAGATTTTGTTCTCGGGATGCAAATCATCGAACTGAACCCATTGTGCCTCCTCGTAGTCTGGTGGCGGATCGTGCTCGTATCGTCGATTTTCTGTGAGTAGACGAGGAGCAACCCTTGCGAAAGCAATATAGTGGCCGCTTTGAACAGAGTCGCCGCGATGGCACACGACGGACTGCAAAACGAGCTTGTACTCGGCGCTGTAGCCGTGTGGATCTTCGACAGCAGTTTCGTTTGTGAGTAGAAAGTGTGGAAGCCGGAGGCTCTCAGGGATATCGATGTATGTGTTGTGACGTATGGGCCGGTGGTCTTCTGTCATCATGTAACGCTTGAGACAGATTCCGACGACTGGCCGCTGGTTAAACTTCATAGCCAACTCACTGTCGTTGCGCGGCTCGTTGCTTGATATGGAATGCCAGGCTTTACGAACATGCGTCAATTAGCTAATCATCCTCATGGAACAAACAGGGTAATTCATACGTATGAGGCGAAAGAACTGCCACGCGGGGATAGTCACGGCCTTGACGACCGTAGACCCCGTCTTGACAGCTTTTTGGAGTAGAGTGGTGCTGGATTCGGAATGGCGATGGTGCACAGGCCGGCCCTCTTGATCGAGGACGACTCTTTGGATCACACTTGCCGACCTATGGCGTAGTGGGGATGGATGAGCCGAGGAGGGCGACGGAGGGGTAAACAATTCTTCACCGGCGGCCAATGTTCGACGGCGAATTACGGGAGGAGATTTAGTAAGCGGGGCCCGGCTGCTTCCCTGTGAACTGTCCTCGACGTTTTGGGCAGCGTCCTCGATATGCTGGCCCGAAGCCGTCGAACCCAAATCAGAAACCTTCTTTTCCTCGGGGTTGTCCCGAAGAACGTCCACCTGAGTGTTGAAGTACTCTTCTATGCAGTCTTCCAGCTTGATGCCTTTGCCATCTGGATCTGGGGGAACGGCAAGGTTGAGGAGCCTTTCGTATACGACTTTATGATCGTCAGCATCCCTTTTTCCGTTGTGGAATAGGTCCACTTGGAGTGGAAGAAGGGGCAACTCTAGCGTCTCGGTAAGAAATGCAAATGCCTCCGAGGTGTCTTGCTGTTCAAGCTCCCGGGCATCCTCCCATCCACATTGAGCCAAAGCTTCTTGAACTAGTTGAGTCTGAGAACGAAAAGGATTAGGTCTTGAAAAACAACCAACCTAAGCTCGTTTATAGGGAGTTGATCTTACTGTATCGGTATGGATGAGTTCACCAGACCGCAGGAGATTGACCCAGAGGCGGAGAAGAATTACTAGCTTCTGGCGGGGGGCATCTGGAAAGTTGAGTTTCAACATGCACTCAAAGGCATCTAATTTTGCAAACATTGCAAAGAGAAGGGAGTCCAGGTAACAAGTAACGTTTCCTCGGTTCTCGGCGCCAAGCATATGGACCTTGGGGTCATACGGGACAATGGTCCCTTCAACAGCTGCATCTTGATACGCAATAAGTTTAACAGCCTTTTCGACGTCGCCGGCGGCAAACTTCGAGTATAAGGTTCCGCGAACGATTTCTTTCGGAACATCAGTGATATTTAGTAGTGCTATGCGTTGGTAAATCTCGTCCATCTAGATCGAAGAAAAAAAAATAAAGGGTTAGAAATCATGATTCAGTTTAGCATGCACCATCCATACAAAATGGCACAATTGGCATCTTCATACCTTGGCTGATTCCTTTTCCTTCTCATTTTCCTCTTTAATAATAGCTTGCTTTGCTACGTCGGGCTTGAAGAGAGCAAAGAGGTGCTCTGCAGGGCGATGACGAAACTGTACAGGGAGGAGGTAGCTGTTAGCATATATTGGTTAGGTAACGGGGCATCGAGCGTTTACCTTGCCCTGCCCAGGCTCCGACAGCTTTGCGTCTGGCTGTTGGGAGCCATTTTTGCTGCCGCGGAGACTCAGAAATTTTCGAGGAAATTCCTTCATGGTTTTGTTTGAATGATGTCAAGACATATGGTAATGGCTCGAGGAGTGCGCGGTCGTGGTAAAGGGTTCCTTGGG
The DNA here is from genome assembly GCA_019925285.1 of Graphium sp. VPRI43844. Lineage (NCBI taxonomy): Eukaryota > Fungi > Ascomycota > Sordariomycetes > Microascales > Graphiaceae > Graphium > Graphium sp. VPRI43844. The sequence continues at coordinate 114,907 of JADHKT010000075.1, forward strand.
ATTGGTGGTTTCAAGCCCATAATCCAGTGGCTTTGGGGGCCTGGAATAGTTGAGATGTGAGGAGAGGGGAGATGGTACAGGCGATATGGGAGAACAGGTAGAAATTTCAAGACTGTGGATAAAACAACTGCAGATAAAACAACTGCAGGACTCTTTGCCTCTCCAAGCGTCAACTGCCATTCCATGCAGCCTACCTGTGAGGAGGATTGCAGAACGTTGAAGCTTAGGGAGGCTTGGGATGAGGAGGGGCTTTTGAGATCAGCCTCCCCAGCAGGTGCGGGGCAGTAATAGTTGGTAATGTAGCGTGTGCTGCCAGGCGACCTGACCACCGAAGGCTTCGCTAAAGAGATCTAGTGGCGGCTGTGGTTGTGGACGCTAAAAAAATACTAAAATACATCAGTTTTCCTCTTCAGGGCCGATGGCTGATGGATGACTGACAGTCTGCGCATCTATTAGGCAGGCATTGCGAGTCCTTACAAGCATGAGTTTAGGTTTACGGAGTAGAAAAGAATCGCCAAAGCATCACTTATCTTGGCCCTAAACGGCTGCCTGCATCTGTATCGCAACTATGGACTTCAATACCAGGCCGAATATCCACCCCGAAAGTCGTTAACGGAGAAAGGGCCCGTTCAGACTGGACAGACAGCTGAGAGAATACTTGTAGAATACCCGCTAGCTGGCATGGACCTTGCCAAGCCTGTGTACTTGTAAAATAGTAAGCTACAGTGCCAAATGTCAAAAAGCACTGTAATATGCACGGCTGTAATTTTTTTACTGAGCTGAGGCTATCAGCAAGGTAATAAGGGTGAAGCCTCCCAAATTAGCTTTTCTACATCTATTCCTGTCACCACGATTTTTGAGCCAACACCCTGCGGAAGGCGCCGGTCAGACTCGGATCAACCATGGCTTCAATTCGCGAAGGCGCCTTGATTGCTGGGCGACTTTCGCGTCGAACTGTGCCTTTGACCTCCGGATTCGTTCGTCAGTTTTCAGTGTCAACCTGCCGCGCCAGCGATGCATCCACGACTTTGAAAGATCTCGAGAGCGGAACATTTCTGAACACACCCCCTCCAGACGAGTCAATAATTCAGAAGTTTGATACTTTGGAGCGCGTCTCCTCCAGAGAGCGCCAACTCCCGGGCAGCAGGTTAGCCATCACAGTTCTATCTTCCTAATGGCAATGAAATTTGTACTAATGATCTCAATTCCCACCAGATATCAATACCATCCCCCAAAGTACGACCGAGGCCCTTTACATCCCGTCCAATCACCCCCGAGCTCTGATCCTGTCGCCCGTAACTTCATTCCTGGCCCCTTCAACCTGCCGCGACTCAAGCAAACATATGATCACACCATCTCCTCCGACCTTATCACCCTTGCCTACCAACATATCCCACCCGGGACACCAAAGAAGGCGGAGCGAGTTCGTCTGCGTCCATGGGACGGGTCTTCGCCTTATCACGAAAACAGACCGCTCCGAGGACCTCGAGGTGCCTCAAGACTTCCACTCCTCGAAGATGACATCTCCTTCCGCAACATTCCCGAGATCCGCGCTATCCACCTCGACAGCTTTGTCCCTGCGGCTATAAAGTCTCCTGGAGAGCTTGCTATCGCGCGCTCTGTTATGCAATCCGTCAGTGGCCGAGTTCCGCGGGTAACCTGGATCAAGACCAACGTCGCCGCTTGGAAAATTCGTCAGGGCCAACTTGCGGGCTGCAAGGTCTCCATTTTCGGTGACCAGGCCTACGAGTTCCTTGACAAGGTCGTGACCCTTGTGTTTCCCAAGATCAAGGACTGGCCCGGACTCGAAGGTAAAATATTAAGCTAGCTGTAACCCAAGTGTGCATCTTACTGATACGGTCAACAGGCAAAGGAGATGGTAGTGGTAATCTTGTTTTCGGTCTACGTTCCGAAGACATGGCCCATTTCCCCGAGATTAACTTCAGCTTCAATGTGAGTGAACTTCCCATTCAACCTTTGCGTTTTTTTCTTTTACTAACTTTCTCTTCTTTCTAGATGTATCCTCAAAAGGTTCGTTAGATATACTCGATTCGAATTACCAACATTATATGCTAAACTAACTCTTTAGACAATTCCTGGTATGAACATCGTTGTTGAGACAACAGCTAAATCTGACCGACAAGCTCGACTCCTGTTGTCCTCAATGGGAGTGCCCATCACTGGCAAGTTTTAAGTTAGGACTGCTGAACCAAGATCCTATATGTACTATTAACTATGGCCGTTCGTGCCATGTATATTTCACAAAATAATAGAAAGTTTTGAAGGTATTCGCACAGTCCTACATACAGGCGCGAAAAATTACAGATACACCAAAGGCTACAATTGACTTGTGATTGTAACACTTAACATGCTGACGGCATAAAAAGTCATTTAATGATTAACAGCGGTATGCAGATGTATATATGATATCAATTCCGTGTGGTTCAACGTCCACATTTTTCTGTGCAAATTATGCCTCGTACAAAGAGTCATTTCCAAAAACGCCACCAACGCCATCCGTTTCTAAGACCCAGATCCAAATCCATTACGCGCCCAATGCAGTTTTCTTGAGGTTGTTGATCACGATATCCACCGAATCCATATTAGAGGCATCGATATTCTCATGCGTAATGCCATGGCTGGCCAACTCCTCTAGACAAGTGTCTAAAGCGGGCTGGAAATTCCGTATCGCCGAACTAAGCGCATAGATAGCCTTACGCCGAGCACTTTGTTCCTCCTCGTCTTTCCTTGCCATCTTGACTAGTCTGGGTATTCCACCCATAGCGTAGAGACGTTCTTGACTGGAAATGTTGTTCTGAACCGCCGTGCCCACGCACCACGCCGCCATCATTCGAATCTCCGATTCTTCGTGCTCGAGACATTCGAGTAGGGGTGTCCAGAGCCCAAGGTTTGCGAGGTTGTTTGCGTTGTCGAGGTTCTCGATTAGTTGTTCGAAGTTGTCGAATGCGATGAGCTTGTTTTCGAGCGTGACTTCAGGGTCTTTGATTGCCTCCATGGCTGCTTTCATGAGGTCTGCCTCGCTTGGTCCGCCAAAGAGAGCGGCCAGGGCAGCTGGGTCGAGCTGGCTGCGCTGGCCAGGAGGTGCTGATTCGCCATCCGCAGAGTTCTCAATGCTCCACTTCAAGACACTGCTGAGGTTCTTATCGGGAGCAGCCATATTCGTTGCTTGGCTAGTTCTTTTGCTCTTTTTTATAATGTAATAGGCACAAGTCAAATCGGGGAGATTGAAATATTCATGAAACAGTTCGCAATTGAGATCTTGATACTGTCAAGTATTTATTCTTGCATTTTTTTTCTCACGTCTTTTAGCTTGATGATCGTGGGGAAGATGGTAGAAAGGTAAGGAAAGTTCTGGTGTATGCCAGAATAGGGTTAGCGCGGGGTAAAGCACTTCTTGATGTACTCCGTACTCGCACATTCAGACCAGAATCTGTCTCTTCACACACACACACACACACACACACACATACACACACACGCACACGCACACGCACACGCACACACAAAATAAGGGCAAAAATACCCTCATCACTAGGCACATCTATTTCAAGAGGTAGTTGATCTTTTGGTATTGCAGTTTCCAGTTATAGTTTTCGTCTCCTTCCTAGCCAATGCAAGGACCAGATTTTTTTAAGCTCTATGTATGGCTGGAACTGTGGCTGGAGTTCGTTTACAATAATGCACTTATCCAGCGCATGTTCAACAAACGGGATACCCTCCCCCCGTCGAAAGTGGGTGGACCCTGCCCCACTCTCGTCCCTTGACCGCTGGAAGAAGACAGGGGATCATAATTCCAAGCTCCCAGAGAAAGTCGAGAACAATCCTGCAATGGCTCCCTGTATTTTGTACTCCATACATCGAGATTCAACAGGGAAGACGCAGAGAGTCACGGGCTCCGACAACAATTTATCTATCGATCACTGAGTGCGCATTCGAGAGGCGGATTTCCGCCCAGCCACCAAATCCGTACTTCGTACTCCCGTTGTGGAGTTGGGGGTTAATCTTCAGGGAGGAGCGGAGCATGGGCCAGCCAGCAGGCCCCATCGGCTCCTTTCAGTTTTTGTTGAGCTGTCGAAACAAACATCAGACAAATGTGCTGAGGTAGCAGAGAAACGGTTGCCTGACTAAGTTAGGGGAATAAGCGCACACCGAATGCTTCCCCATTCCCCGTACAGCGCAAAAAGCAGCTAACCGGGGAGATTCGAAGTCCGCAGGGCAGATGGAGTAGAGCTTAAAATAAACGTCCCATGTTGGAGATATTGCCTGGGGCGGATTGCCAACTGCCGTGTGACGATATCATTCGAAGTGGCAAGGCGCTACGTAACCACCCTCCAACTCAAACATTCGACTTGGCGCTCCGTGGACAGTTAGTTACCTGCCGTCGCGCTTATGATCGAGAGACAAGGCATGGCAAGATTTCCCGCCATGCAGACTGGCTTGTTTTAGAAACGCGGGCTCTCGGCGCTTGCTGGATACTGGATTGTGCCTGTGACTGAATGTTTCATATCTCTCAGTGACGTGTAAACCGACCCCCTTGTGTTTCGGTTTCTTGTCTCTTGGTATGGCGTTGCCTTGGATTACCAGTTAAACTGAACACACAGAAACCAAGTTTAATGATATCGAAGGCTGGATGTGACCTTTCTAGAACCTCCAGGCAGCCGAATTGATCGATTGTGCTTGACGTAACACCAATAGCAATGATAGGACCTCATCTCACGGACATATTCTGGCATTCCAAGGGTGATGCGGTGTCATGAGGGAAAGCGAGAATTATGCCGTGGACCTAGGCAGCAAGAGATATATTTCAAGTATGGTAGGCAGCAGAATAGAGACGGGATGTTTGTGTCTCAAAATATCGTTTCTCGAGATGATGCCCATCGATAGATATCCTGCGATAATATAGAGGTTGGTCATTAGAACATGCCTCAAAACTTCGAGAATTAACTCAAACCTAATGTCAAGGATAGTCAGCTAGCTTATCAGGATCCAACCAAGTGGACGGGTTACGTGTCTCTTTTGTGTGGTGGCGAACAGCGCTTGCCCACAAGTACAGACTGACGAGGCACCCCTTACAACCAGCCAATTTTTTCTTTTGTAGGGATGAACAAGATTGACGTCGGACGTGATGAAACCTTACCATCTGGACTCACTCCTCTTAATACATCAGAGCACATATGCATATGCCCTTTGTTGAGACATTCCGAAGTAAATCCTGGCCTGTGAACGACATAGGTGTATCCGTCCACCAATTCGAAAGCGAGGGGGATCGCTGTTCCCAGCCACCAACTCATGCTTGTACGGAGTAGGCAGCAAAATCATACTATGCAATTGTATGTATACTTAGGTGACCTTAAACGAGGGGTGGATGTACATTATTTATACCAACCACTTGGCGACTATCAAAGTATCTAGCCTAAAAGATCAAGTCAGTTTAGGTACCTGCTAAGCCACACCCCCGGTTAGGCATCTCTCAAAAGAGCAAAAGTACTCCGTACACCAACACAAGTCTAAGCTCCGTGCCTCCTGCTATCACCAATCTCAGCCCCCGCTCCCCCCTCCACCCCCCTTTCCCCTCTTCGCTATAAGCATCTGCCACCACAAGCCCCCCCGATTAAATTTCATCCCCAGTAAAGTCCCTCCACCCCTTCTATCCCCCCTTCTCCTTGGGAAACATCCATTTTTTTCTTAACCCATACAAAGACTCTATCTCTCCCTTCTTCCTTCCTAGACTATTCTCTCCGCTCTCACGATCAGGATCGCGGGGGACTTCTACAAACTCGGTTGACATAACTCCTTTTTTTTTCCGCCTTCACCCTAACCAATCTACACAATGGAAGGTTCGTGGCAATATCTCGAATATCCCGTCCCCCTCGAGTTTCGCAGCCTCACAAGCCTCGGAATGCCTCCCGAGGGCCGACTTGGATTCTCAATTCCATCTTTCAGCTATTGTGATAGTCGCTAACACGGATGCTGTCTATAGAAGAAGTTGCTGCTCTCGTCATCGACAATGGGTAAATATCCCCTCACCCCCTTTTCTTCACCGACTTGGCGGCTCCTCACATCATTTCCCGTCCTGGCCGTCATATGATTCGAGCCAGTCACAACTCTACCTTTGGCCCTCAGATCTGCGCGACCATCGGCAACAATTGAACAATATGCTGATGAAATGGTGTAGCTCCGGTATGTGCAAGGCCGGTTTCGCCGGTGATGATGCACCCCGAGCTGTTTTCCGTAAGTGATACCCCACCCGATTTTCCATTAATAGCATAGCATAGCATAGGTGCTGTTGGATGTTTTTGGAGATGAAAACGAGCAGTGTCATCTGAAGAACAAAAATTCTAACATGGCTGAATAGCGTCCATTGTTGGTCGGCCTCGCCATCATGGGTATGTGTTAAATTCTGCCTCTTATTCCTGACGCCTCGGACTCTAATACCTAGCTCTCAGTATCATGATTGGTATGGGTCAGAAGGACTCGTACGTCGGTGACGAAGCCCAGTCGAAGCGAGGTATCCTCACCCTCCGATACCCGATTGAGCACGGTGTTGTCACCAACTGGGACGACATGGAGAAGATCTGGCACCACACTTTCTACAACGAGCTTCGTGTTGCCCCTGAGGAACACCCCGTCCTCCTCACTGAGGCTCCCATTAACCCCAAGTCCAACCGAGAGAAGATGACCCAGATCGTCTTCGAGACCTTTAACGCCCCTGCCTTCTACGTGTCTATCCAGGCCGTCCTCTCCCTCTACGCCTCTGGTCGTACCACCGGTATCGTCCTCGACTCCGGTGATGGTGTCACCCACGTTGTGCCCATCTACGAAGGTTTCTCCCTCCCCCACGCCATTGCCCGTGTGGATATGGCTGGCCGTGACTTGACGGACTACCTCATGAAGATTCTCGCTGAGCGAGGCTACTCCTTCTCCACCACCGCCGAGCGAGAAATCGTCCGCGATATCAAGGAGAAGCTCTGCTACGTCGCTCTCGACTTCGAGCAGGAGATCCAGACCGCTGCCCAGAGCTCCAGCTTGGAGAAGTCGTACGAACTCCCCGACGGCCAGGTTATCACCATTGGCAACGAGCGGTTCCGTGCTCCTGAGGCTCTCTTCCAGCCCTCCGTCCTCGGTCTCGAAAGCGGTGGCATCCACGTCACCACCTGGCAGTCGATCATGAAGTGCGATGTCGACGTACGAAAGGATCTCTACGGCAACATCGTCATGGTACGCTTTTTCTTTTTCTTTTTTACCGATTCTACTTGGAGTTTAATGTAGCTAATATTTACAATAGTCTGGTGGAACTACCATGTACCCTGGTCTCTCGGACCGTATGCAGAAGGAGATTACTGCTCTTGCTCCTTCGTCCATGAAGGTCAAGATCATTGCCCCCCCCGAGCGCAAGTACTCGGTCTGGATCGGTGGTTCCATTCTCGCCTCCCTCTCGACCTTCCAGCAAATGTGGATCTCGAAGCAGGAGTACGACGAGAGCGGTCCCTCCATCGTCCACCGCAAGTGCTTCTAAGGTACGTTTCGTGACTCAACTTTTCTTTGGCCTTTTAGCCTGACCTGTATGCTGACTTGTGGTCCGTCTTTGTAGTTATCCGGTCAAACGATCCCGCTCACATTATCTCCGCGATCCTCAAGCCAGCACCAGGAGGTTGCGACCGGGACAAAACAGCTTCTATCGTTGCACATGTATCCCTGTCGAGAGTCTCATAGTTACCAAAAGTCGTTTTGCAGCATGGTCTGGTGGTTGGCCTTGCGCTTTTTTTCTAAGATTGATACGCCTGCCTTGGTTTTACAGGTTAGGAGTGCATGAGTGCACGGGTAAGGGCGGGCTGTTTTCTACACTATCGAGGTCCATGACGCAATACATAACTTCCTTTCCCTTGACGACAGTATTTAGGATGTAATTTGGTCGTGTCCGTAAAGTGCTTATAACCTCTCGAAATGTTGAGGACAATTATGTCCATTTTTCGCCTTTGTCTACTCCGTATGTGAAGTTGCATCTGCGGATTCCCTCAGATGAATTTATACTTTGATGGATATATACAAGGTTTGAAATGGTGTCGTGTGGCATCAAACACACACTCTCTCTCTTTATGGTGTAGGAGGGACTGCGGTACGCGGTTCACTCGTGGCACTACTCTCTTGTTCATATTTCGTAGGTTTTACCAATGGCTCGCCACCATCGTTTAAAACACTCGAACCAATGACAGTCTCCCCGTCCTTTTCTTCCCCGGCAAGTTTGCGGTACTTGCGCCGACTCTTCTTCGCAGCGCTAGCAGCCTTTCGGCGCTTGACGTCGCCCACAACGGCGTTGCGGCTGCGGTCGCCGTTGGCGAGGTCATCGAGGCGTTGGGCTAGGAGGTTGCGGGCTATCTTTCGGTTTTGGTCGCGGGATCGGGTGGCTTGGGATTTGACGACTATTCCTGTTGGTATGTGTTTCAGTTGGACGGCGGAGTTTGTTTTGTTCTAGGGGTTTTTTATTTTCTTCTTTAGTATTTATTCCACGGGGGGGTGTTATGGGGTTTGTACAATTTTTTGGCCTCCTGGACCGCTGCCTTTTAAGAAGGATTCTTCGATTTCGGATTCTGGGGGGGGTTTTGGGCGTGGGGGAAGGAGGGTTGAGGTTTGTCTGGCTTGGAAGGGTTGGCGGAGGGGACATGTTGGTTTTGGGGTGAGGTATTGGAGGAGGGGGAAACGGAGTATTCGAGTCATTGCTATTGAGTTCTTTGAATTGGTTTTTTTTTGAGGTTGTTGTGGAATTGGATTTCTTGGCTTCTTGATAATAGTGGTGATGCTTTGTCGCGATGCGATATTGTAGGGAGTGGAGATACGGTTGGTAGTGGGTGGGTTTCGTAACGTAGCGGTCTCACATGCAATTTGGATGTCTTCCGAGGAATCCGTCGCGCATCGCCAAGATTGATGTTCAATTTCTATTCAGGCTGCTTTATATCATTATGTATCAATACAAAGCTGGCCGAAACATGAAATCTAAAATCTAAAGAGAATCAAAATATAAGCTGAGTACTCCGTAGAGATCTGTAATTCGGGACAGATGATAGGTGCAAGGATTCTGTTTGCTGAAGTCAAGAGGGGTGACTAATATGCGTGATACCCGCGTTCTGCGGATCCTAACGGGGGATGCAATCCATTAAGCGTAACACTACTCCGTAATTAGGCAACCTTTTTTTTTGCTTAAACCTCCCTTTTCTCCTGCTTAATATCCAATTCTATTCCCTCGGAACAATAACCTCCTAACTTCTGTTTTGCTTTCGTGTTCTTCTTTGCACAACTCGATACACACGCTCTTTCTTGACCTATATCCTTTGCGAAGGGTGCCATTCATTTTGCAACGACCCCTTTATCACGCGCAGATTCTGATTCGAATACGCTCTCGATATCCCGATATCCCGATATCCCTACCGCCTCTCACTCTCTTGACTCGCCGGCACACGACTGGATAAAACCCCGGTACCTTACACTTCTCCTCAAAGATAAACTCTACACCCACAGCCGCAATGATGGACCTCGCCTCCTTAGTACGATGGCTCCGTCTCAAGAGACTCCAATTCGAAGTAACACTCAGTCTCTACATGTTCACGCCCGCCGAGAAATTCGTCTTCTGTACGGCCATCCCTTCCCAAAGCGCCCAAATGCAATTGACCAAAAAAAACAAAACACTAATACCTATCTTCTAGATTCAATCGCATTCCTTCTTTGCAGTCTAAGCCTCATCGCAATCGCCCTGTACCTCCCCCACCACATCTCGTTCATCATCCACCGCGCGCGCTTCTATCTGCAGGGCGATGTCGGAAAAGTGGCTTCCGTGACAAAGGACGCTGTTTTGGCGGCGAAGGAGACGTTACAAGCTGTGGCTGGGGAGCCTGTGGACGTTGTACGTGAGTTATAAATGCTACGAAACGAATACCAAACAGACAGAAAAAAAAGGTCAACAAATAAATACATGATGGAGGGGTAAGAGGGGGGCTTCGTTGAAAGTTGCTAATAATGAGGACAAAGGGGTTGAATCGCTGCCGCTGGTGGCTTTACCTGTAGAAATATTTGTGAGCTGTGTACACGTACATGTCTATATGATGATAGCCAGAAAGAAGCATGTGCATCAAACGAAACCTGGCAGGATAAACCATGTTTTAGTCTTATCGCCAGGAAAGGCGAATATAATTTAATACTGGCAGAATTGAAATGCGAAAACGCCATAAATCAACTCCTTTTAATGCAAAGTTCAAGTACACTCTAAAATCCCTCTTTCATTTCGCCTTTTGGTATATCTCCACAGTGTTATCTTGCTATGCTTGCCTGCCTGGCAACGCAACTCGCACAATCCGAACTGAGCTATCGGCGCCCGCAATGGCAAGTGTAGCTCTAGAATCGGATGATTCTTCTGAGGTTGGACGCCAACTGAGCTGTAAGACAGCCTTTGGATTGCAGAGTCTGTGTCACACAGTTAGATACGTTTATAGGAGGCCTGGATAGATTGGCAGGGCAGCTATAAGACTTACTCTTTGGGGAAAGTGATTGATTCCGTCGCGGCTAGACTCGTCTTATCAAGTGAATAAACGAATAAATCGCCAGCTTCAGTTCCAACAGCAAGTGTGAAATCAGTCGAGTCCTCTCGGGGTAAGAAATCCACTGCCGTCACCGGATGGTCCGCCTTGATACTAGTCGCCAATGCAAATGCTTTCTCATCAGCGTCGCCGGTCCAGATCTTGACAACCTTGTCACGACCCGCTGTGACAAACACTCTGCTCCCTGACGTTGATTTTGAAGGTGCCCATGCGGCGTCTAGGATCATTCGCGAGTGGCCGCGGAGGTCTGATACGAGAGGGGTGTATGTTGTTCCGTCGCCCGACGGATCGCGCGTGAAGACGGCCCATTGGCGATCACGGCCTACGCTGAGGAGGAGTTTGTCATCAGGACTGAAGCGTAGGCGGGTTGCAGTGAGGGTGTGTGCTGTTAATGGAGGTCGAACCTCGGTCCACTTGGCGGTTTCGAAAATGCGAATGACGGCGTGGTTGGCAGAGCTGGCTCTACAGGCGGATGCTATGAGGGTTGAATCGTGGCTTGCTGCGAGACAGGATATCTCATAGCCGTGACCGTACAGCTTTTCTACCTCGGGCCAGAGAGTATGTCGGGAGAGGTCCTCTTCGAGAGGTGGGTGTGTGGGGACTTCGGATGTTTGTGGTAGATATGATGAGGCTTCGGGGGTAGCTTCGGGGTTCTTGGGGTCTGTAGGGGGTTCGGACTGGTCGACAGCCTTGTTGGAAAGGCCGAGCACAGGAATGTTGGCAGCGTCGGGCATCGATTCGACGATGGTATCAGTCTTTCGAACGCCACTGAGTGCCCCAAGAAGTCGAGCTACCGCACGCGGCTCGTTGAATACTCGCATGAGTTTCTCATCAGCGCCAGAGACAAACTGGGAATCCCCCAGCGAGTCGACACAGTTAAGATCATAACCATGGATTTGAGGTCGTGACATCTCATGCCAGGTTGGAGTCTGGCCAGGAGCAGTCTTCCACTCGGAGTGAAGTCGAGTGGTTTGGTCCGAACTGGTTGAGAGGAGGAAAGCGCCATCTCTTGACCAAGAAATCCCGTTGACGGCCTTTGTATGGCCGGTCACCGCAATGCGAGGCATCCACTGGTCTCTGGACTGGTCGTAACTCCAAAGACGCCAGCTTCCGGTTCGCCCAAGGCACACAACAGTTGATCCATCTGCGCTCCACAGACCCGTCCAAAAGCCACCCGTACTTCCAGTCGCTGTTGTTGCACCCTTCTCCCTGCTGATTTCACCGAGACGAGCGGCGCTCACCCAAATACCCGACAATGGGTCAGCCTCCCAAATGGCAAGTGAGTTATCTGCGGATGTAGACAGTAAGCGCAATGGTTTACCAGCCAACCGATGCCATCGTGCAGCATATATCCAGTCTTCATGGCCGAGAAGAAGCGCTTCAAACGTAACCGAAAAGTCCCGACCAGCAGCTTTGAGTTTATGGGCTTTGTTTGATGGGCCACGGCCTGGGAGGTAGGCGCCGCTAGACGGATCAGAGGCAACAGGGGCAGCAGGAAGTTGAGATCCCTGGTGAATCCTCCATAGCCGCACATACTTGTCCTGACTTGCTGAAGCCAACAAAAGATCTGAATCATCCCCGTCCTTTTCGAATGCAAAGTCGAGAGACCGAATCCAACCCTCGTGACCCGCAAGAGTAGCCTGTAGAGAGAACTGAGGATCCGACTGCGTGGCATCGGCAGCGAAAACCTGGATAGTATCCCGAGTGCCCGCAGCCGCAAGGATGTACACATCATTCCGACCATCAAGAACACTCAGTGCCAACGAAAGAGGGAAGAATTTCGGGGTGGTATTAATGGTTTGAATCAGTTGGGCCTGTCCATCAACAAACTTCCAGATTTTGATCGTCGCATCAGCGGCCCCAGAAGCAAAGATTTGAGTAGTCGAGTTCGACGGCGATTGCAAAGGCGCAATGCAATTTATCGGTGCGCTGTGCTCCTGGATGGTCTGGATGCACTCAAATTTGGAGTAAGGAGGGTCAATAGACCATATCTTGATAGAATGGTCATCAGAACCCGTAGCTAAAAGGGTTCGCCCCTCATTGCTAGCCTTGGGCAAAAACTTTACGGCCTTGACGACGTCTCCATGTCCGCCCAAGAGGGAGAAAACACCTTTTGGTATTTGGGCCTGAAATTTTAGAGATAATTAGCATATATACCCAGAAATAACTCAGCTTCTCAAAGTCTATTTCGCAAGATTATTTTTGGATTTGAACCCACAGTTGGCCGCCATAAAGCAATATTGCAGTCACTGCCAAACGCAAGAACACCATCCGAATTCCAATCAGCCACAGCAGTGTGCCTGTTGGCCCCCGCAGAGAGGTACTCTACGGAAATATCGGAGCGGGACATGGCCCAAATATGGAATCTAGCTTGATATTGATTATGCGAGTGAAAAGTTGCAGCCTTTTTTGTAAGAGAATATTTCTTCCTTCAGTGGCATATTGGGACTGTACTCCGTAGTGGTTTCCAAGATGCACGTGAGGACGATGAAAAGCGTTGAAAAGCTGCTTTTTGGGGGACCCACTGAGAGCAACGACTTCAGCACTTCAACCTTGATACCCAGACATATGTGCCAGTATTGTATAGCCCCTTGATTGAAATGTGCTGGAAAGATTGAATCTCTGAAAACAGGGCAGTTTAATCAAATCAAGATTCAAAATAAAACTGTTTAATATATTCAAGAGGAAATAATTGAAGATGCTGTCGTTTAGTGATCGAGCTCGTCCACGTGACATCTAAGAACAAGCCAATCAAATCAGCCTCACTAAAGCTTCAATATGGACTGATCAAGCTCTCCTCTCACTGCTCACCACTTGTAAGCCATCAGATTCACCAAAGTCCCCAAAACAAAACAATCAAAATCCAAATGTAGTCCAGAACAAGGATTCCTTAAACCCTCCCTTCCCATATAAAAAATGGCCTCCTCAATATCCCACCTCCGCCGTTCCTTCAACTTCGCCCTCTCAATCCTAAAAACCGCCGCCCTCTACCACGTAGTAACAACCTACGGGTACGACGTCTACCCAGCCGCCGGTCCCTCCATGCTCCCAACAATCGACGTAGTCGGCGAATGGCTCTTTGTCTCCCTACGTCACCGCTACGGCCGCGACGTCCAAGTTGGCGATTTAGTCGCGTATCGCATCCCCGTTCGCCACAACATGTTTGGCGTTAAGCGGGTTATTGGGATGCCTGGTGATTATGTTCTTATGCATACGCCTGAGGAAGGTCATGATGAGATGATTCAGGTTCGTAGATTCCTTTCGTTTTCATTCTTATGTTGAACCAACTGACACGCGGAATGCCTACCAATCACAGGTTCCAGCAGGCCATTGCTGGATTACTGGTGATAATTTACCAGACTCGAGGGACTCGAGGGACTTTGGGCCGTTGCCACTTGGTTTAGTCAAGGGCAAGATATTAGGGCGTTTATTTCCCTTCAGGTGGATCGAAAATGGACTCGTAAAACCTTAGACTACAAGTCATGTAAAATTGGTTGCTCTATTAATCGAAACATTCCAGATAATTTTTAATTTTTGGCGTCGAGTTGGGTCTGCCGATCACTAAGTCGTAATTTTGGGGGGACAGTCATTCATGAGAAGGGAACATAGAAAGTGAAGCAGTGCTGCTGCTGCCTGAGATGGCCAATACCCAAACTCCGTCACCCGCTTACCAGCTGGGTCCATCAAAAGGAAGTACACAACCAAAGGGCTGCTAGATAGGACCCAGCTCAGCTCTGTGCAAGAAACAGTTTTGCACGCTCCGTGACCTAATGTTGTTTTTTTTTCTGTTTAAAAAAAGTGTGCCGCATGATCCAGTGTTCCTCCTTCATATGTGCGCCCAAGCCAAGGGAATAGTTTAGCACAAGACAAAACAAAATCTTGCTCTTGATTCGCTGTTTAGTGCTCTTCAAGACTAGATAGACAACAACAAAGAAAGGGAAGGCGTGGTCTCATGCTCTGCATCGAAGCCACATCTTAAAAAAAGTCATTTCTCTCATATGCATCAGCGTGACTGCCCAGACATAGTGGCAGCTCCTCAATCTGCTCGAAAGCAGTCATTCCTCAGTAGAAGCATGTGCGTTGTAGCACACCTCCAAATGTCCCCTTGTAACCCGACAATTCTCCAGCCATCCTCAAACTAAGTAGGCATCGTTGGGGGTGCCAGGATACCAATCGAACTCACAGATGGCCCTTGTCGCTTCACGAATAGGTGTGGCTAGACCAGAGGGCAAAGCTTGCCGGTTTTCGTTATTCATAACAAGCATGCCATTTGTGTCAAGATTCGTACAGCTGAATGGCGAAAAGCGAGTGTCGGTCGATGGGGCATTTGAGTTCCAATCCAGGCGCATTGCAGCCCCTCAAAGCCAAGTTTCCGCCCAAACTAAGAATGGAGCAAAGGACGGTCGAGATGGTGATAGCATCGTGGTATCAGATGATCGGGAACAGCTAGCGCTCTGACGTTTCGCGATCGGCTAATGAACGCATTCTGGCCGAAGCAGAGAGCCATGTGCTCTAGCAACAGCCATCATGCAGGGCCGACTCAGTCAAGTCGAGCCATCATCTCCTGTTTGGACATGGGGGTGAAGATGTCGATATCTAGACCTTGAGAGGCAAGAACCGGTCGCATGTGAGCGGGAACAAGCTGGTTGTTCAAATTGGGGGCGATGGACAGTTCTGTGGGGAGGCTTTGTGTTAGACTAGTTTCATACGAGACTGCAAAAATGAAGAGGTAATAGAATAGGAGAAGAATTATGCAAGGGGATAATTACCATGGCGCGAGAAGTTGAACAAAGGAGGCAAGTCCCGGAGCTGGTCGGTCTGGTGGCGCGAGTCGGGGAGCTTGGTTTCGGGGTCTCGCAGCTCGTCAAAAAACGGGTGGACCATTGCTTCAATCGCGGCTTGGCGTTCGGTGGGGGTGTACTCGAGCAGCCTTCCGATCAGGTCGATGGCATTGGCATCTGCTTTCCTGAATACTTTGTTGAAGGGATGAGGCTTAATTTGGGGGAATTTGTGCTCCATGTAGTTGGGGTTCATGGTTCTGATCTGGTCCCGCGTCGGTGTGCCCAAAACCTTGATGATTTCGACCAATTGATCGATGCCCGACTCGCCGGGGAACAAGGGCTGGCCCAACATCAACTCCGCCATAACACAGCCCGTCGACCAGACATCTATACAATGATGTGATTAGCCTCGAGCCTTATTTTACGCTGTTATCCGAATTGCAGGGGACACCAGGGTGCGCTTACCAATCTTTGTCGTGTAGTTTGTTGCGCCGAAAATAAGCTCGGGCGCTCGGTAGTATCTCGAGCAGATATATGAGACATTAGGCTCGTTCTCAACGAGAATCTTGGCACTTCCAAAGTCACATAGTTTCAAGATGCCAGTGGTGGGATCTAGAAGAAGATTCTGGGGCTTGATGTCACGGTGGCAAATGCCCTGCGAGTGGATGTAGGCCAGGGCTCGGAAAAGTTGGTAGATGTAGAGCTTGACCTCGAGGATAGGCATGGTGGTCTTCATCTTGTTGAAGAATCTCGAGGCGCGGTAAACCGTCTCCGGAACGAACTCTTGGACCAGATTTAGGTAGACTTCGTCCCTCTAAAATACAAAGTCAGTTTCCAAGGTATGAATAACAGGGGCCAAGTCCTGTAAGCACTTACTCGGTCGCCATTGGAGTAATAGAAGGCCTTGAGCTGTACGATGTTCGGATGTCGGACAATGCGCATGATCTGGAGTTCTCGGTTCTATTTTGGGGGGGTAGGCAGCCCTGTTAGAATGCTGGCCGAAGAGGAGCGCTGTGGATGCTGTAGTGCCACTCACCTTAAATCGCTTGTCTTGAAGAACCCGCTTGATGGCAGCGTCCTCTCCTGAAGGAGACAGCTTGGTTTGAAAAACCACACCGAAGGAGCCATTTCCAACGATTTTACATTGGGTATACTGGAGATCTCTTGTCTCGCCCGTAACACCGTCCTGGACTTTCTCGCGGACAATCTCTGAGGAGGGTGGCATCTTGTCAGAAAAGCGGGGTACAGTTGGCTGTTGAAAAAAAAAACAGCCGGCTTTTGGGTTAGCTTACCTCCCATCCGTAAGTTGCTAAACGCTGGGTGACCCGACGCCATCTTGTGTTTCTCGATGTCCCCAAAACCTTTGAAGACGAGGTGCTATGGATCGAGATGATGTATGTAGGTTGAGAGAAGGAAGGTGTGCGCTACTAGGACGTTGAAGCGGGCCGTGGTGGGCGAATCCTAATTGGGAAGTGGACAAAACGCGTTGGATTGGTTCGGCTTCGAGGTCAGGTCAGATCGCCAGGCAGTGTGACCAACCAGGAATGAGTCGAGGAGGGGAAAAAAATTACCGCCCAAGGAACAAAGGTAAAAAAGGGTTGCCAAAAGTTTTGAGAAATTGAAGATTGAGCTTGGTCTAAAGCGCAATTTCAGATAACTCGAAGCTTTTTTGAGATATAACGGGCCGGATTGTTAACAATTCCTTGTTGAGGGAATTGAGTGGGAAAAAAGGGGAGAGGTGCAATTTTGTAGAGGCAACACTGCACACACAAGACACTCGAGGGCGGTTACGGCGGGTTCCAGAGATATGGTTTGGTCGTTTTCTGGAAGAGGTTCTTCGACGGTTATACAAGGAAGTGCCGCAATGGAGTTCAGCGGGGAGTTTTTTGCGCCTTTGCTAATTTATTTCGCTTTTGTCTTCTCGTTTGTTAGAACTATTGTTGGTCCAACCATAAGTATAGGGTTGAACAGAGTATGTGGTAATGTGCACGGGGAAGACGGGATAGATGTGAGTGCAACAGGAAGGAGAATCGAGTTGAGTATCTCTAGGAGGATAAAATGATGTGGTTGGGCCAGCGAAGGAGGGGCGGGCAGGAGAGCTCTTTTTTAGGTATTCAGGTAGGTGGAAGACGACGGAAAAAAAAGTGGGCGGGGTTTGTGTAGATGCGTGGTAGCATGGGTATGACAGGTGAGGGCACAGGCGGAAGAAAACGCGAGTAGAATAAAAATAGGCGGCGATGCAGAAGAGGGAAAATACGAAGGGGAAAGAAGAAAAGAAAAGCCCCGGCAAGACGTCTGGAGAGACAGAGAGGGGTGAAGTCATTGGGCGAGGAGAAGGGGGGGTGGAGGGGTGGATGGATGATGGGATTTGATGGGGGAGGGGACTACTGCACTGTCTAGTAGGTAGTTGGTAAGGAGTAGGGTATGGTGTTGGGGGGGGGAAGGGAGCCAAGGGCCCAGGCCAGCGTGGAAAAGGTGGAAAAGGTGGGGGAAGGATGGAGAGAATTTGAAAGGGCAGATGTGTGGCCGCAGTGAAAAAAAAGGACAAAGTTGCCCGTGGAAGATGAAAGTGGTTTTGATGATGGCCTTTATCAAATAGATTGCCCTTGACAAAACAATGGGAAGATGAATGTTTGTTTGAACTTTCGAGGTGCAGTGGACTTTTTAGGGGGCAATCCATGCTAGGTGCAACAGAGGGGTAGCGGCGGTTGTACCACGACCAGGGCAGCTTCTCGATCGAAAAACAAAGAGGATCGAGAAGGATACCTGCATATGGCCCAGACGCCAGATGACATGAATTGAAATGTAGTGCAGACAAGCAAACAGGATATAAAGGATGTTGCTTACAGAAAAACGTAGATGGAGCTTTCAAGTGCTGGAGAATGCTCTCTCTAAGGGTCTGGTATTGGTGCTGGACTAGGTCTGGTCAGAACTGGACCGCATAACGTTCAAATGGAAGAGATGATGATGGTCAAGGTTTGTCGACCGTTTGAACAAAAGGAAGAGTAGAATGGGAGGGGGGAAAAGGAGAGGTTGACTGCGCCCACGTCACGTACCTCAAAAAATCTTTCGTCGATCTGTCGAAGGCGTGTGAGGTAATGTTACGGGGCTGACCAAATATCACGGGTGGGTGTGAAGGGCACAAATGACAGTGTTGAATTTGTTATGGAAGTGGGATAGAGGGAGGGGCAAATGTCGCAGGGGGACAGACTGGCTCCGTCAAGAGCTTTCTTGAAGCACAACACACAGGATACCGATCTCGATGGGTCCTGCACAAAATACTTACATGTATTCAATAATTCGACACCAGTATCGTCGAAGCTTCTTTTTCTTGAATGAGGAAAAGAGACAGAAAGAGAATCTGGGCAACAAAGGGGCAGGATAAAGAGACCAAGGTAATAAGGGGCAAGGGGGGTGTAGCCAGAGCACAAGAGGCGTTCGAAAAATATCCAGTACCTAGTGACGCATGTCACGAGGCAATGTCAGCACCAGTAGTGGTGCGAGTCTTTTTTTCTCTCAATTGCTTTCCGCTTGGAATTGACACCAGACGAGATGCGAAACAGTCCGACACTGATGCAGATATGGGCCGGTTACACAATGAGAGTTTCCTCTATTTTTGCTCGATGCTCGCATTTTCATCGTTCACTCATTTTTTTTCTTGTGTGTGTGTGTGTGATCGTTCACTCTATTGAGGGGTTTCCCCCCCCCTCCAACCACACCACACCACCACTCCTAGCTCTAGAGAAGATTTGCAACTATGGCAAGTTCTTCCTGTTTGACATTCTTAGACACTCGCTGTTACATATCTCACAACCTTACCACAGCGGTTTATTCTTGAATTCCCCCTTTTCCCATTATTGCATTCCTTGTAGATCTGAAATCTAGAGAAGAAAGGATACGTCCTTCAGTATTTTCATTCACAGACATCTTACCCGCCACCCCTCTACTTGCACATTAAGGGTGATATCAGGTCACCGACCACCATCAACTTACCCGCTCTCTACCAGCGAATCACCATGCCATGAATTGCTCGGTGGGTGCAAGGGGTTTTTTTTTCGGTCTGTTCCAAAGCGTCACCTGTCCCCAATGAAACAGATGCAGGTCTGATTTTGAGGTATGGAGTACTTGGATACCTGCTTGCCTGCCTAGCTCGACAAGTATTTTAGTCATTTCTTCGAGCTAAAGCACATGGCCAGAGACCTGGCCTGAACTGTTCTGTTCTTGACATAATATTTACCGTTTTGTCCACATGGCTATCCCTTGAGTCACAGATAACAACCAACGTGCCATGGCCTGGCCTTCAATGGTCAGCCTGCTGAGCACAGATGTTCTGCAGGGCCTCGACAAGGAATAAAATGCCCTCAGCCCTGGATCTGCTGACTTCAGCTTTACCGCCATTCTTTCGATAGGCTTTATCACAGCTCAACAAGACTCTTGACAAGCGCGTGATGTCATGACGCCGAGAGCAGATGGCCCGCACTTTCAGGACAATATTCTCCGTCCTAGTTTGGATCTCACGTTTCACAAGCAGACCTTGGGTCGCGATCGAGAATTTGAGAGTGCCCGTTCACATAGCACTTTGGCTGCTGATATCAAAGCTAAGACTCGGACAGACCAGTTCCCCCAAGTATTATGTTTTCGTTCTTGAGCTGTCCCAAGCACGTTTAGCAAGAGAGGCTGGACAGGCAATGGCCCACAACGCCAAGCCTCTCTACGTCACTTTACGGAGTACTACTAGCGACCAACACTACCAACCATCTCCACTGAGAATCATCTCCACTGAGACATGCCCCTTGTCTGCCTCCAACGACGTACCCACGTACCCCCGTACCCCAAAGTCCTGCGTTGGGGCCTGGTCCATTTGCCCATTTTTTGCGGGCGTTTAAGCTCCATTCTGTAGTACTGACAAAGCACCCTCCCCAAAAGCCCACAACCCTAATTTGACCTGAATACCAGTACTTGGTGCTGTGAGCAAAGCGTTGTTACAACTCGATTCTGTCCCTAATTCTTTGCTCTCTTTTAGGGGGACGGCGTGGCAATGATACACAACATATATGTGCACTTCAAGATCAAATAAATGCCGAATCTGGAAATCTTTTGCGCAGCCTGTCCACCATGCGGCCACCGCCCACAGTCCCCTGTGCCAATGATCAATTAAACTACGGAGTACGGAGTAGTAGAGGACGGATTGTGGGCTTAGCAGCTGTTCGCTATTAATACTACAACGTGGGTGCTGGACTCAGTACGGAGTAAGGTGTTGCCTCGAGGACAACGGCATCCACAATCGCCATTTCCACTTAATATCCGCCCTGCCATTCGTCCAAAGTCACCCCATGTAAAAATACGACATGGGAGAGGTGGTCTAATGAACCTGTGATTACCACCATGTACCCCTACAAGTACTGGCGCCAACAGCTCCAAGCTTGTAATACATACCCACGATCTCCTCCTAGCGAGTTTTCTGGTCTCATGACCCCTCCCATGAGACGCTAAAGTGGAAAAAAAAACGGGATTTAGGTTCGTTTAGACCCAAGATCGGGCTGATTGCAACGAGTCCCACCCCTTTGGAAGAAAAGCCACCACTACTCCGTATTTCTCGCGCTGTAAATTCGCACCAAAGGGAGACGAACAGGGGCGAAGGGGCCAAGCTTGAGGCTGGCTCTTGAAATGGTCACCCGACGATCAGAAAAAAAAGAGAACAGAAACAAAACTAGTAGAAGCCTCCCAGTTTGTCCTTCTTTCGGAGGTTGGAAAGCAACATTCAATTGACAACACCTATTGGTCCAGTCTATTCTTGGAGCCTGTCAAGTTTCCGGTTCGGCCTGTACCTCTTCTTGGATTCCCACAGATTTGTTTCTCTGAAGAAAACAGCCAAAAAGTTCTAGACTTTTGTTGTTTCTTTTCTCGATACCTTTCTACCGAGTGCAAACGGGTTAAATAGACGGGAGCACCAAAGACCAGGACAACAAAGCAGCTAGACGACACACCTCCTTAGCCCAAGCCCAGAATTGAATAAGCATTCTGTGTGTTTTCGGCCTTTGTGAATGAATGAATAGTCAATTGACGTGCTTACGTGATCGTGTGCACATGTCTATCTAAGCTAGTTTAGTTTACTGGGTCGCGGAGTCTAATTGGCCAAGGGGAACCCCCAATTGGGGAGAAAACCCCCTCTCGTACTTTCTTGGATAAATTTGCCTAGAAGATACCCTCTGGCCAGGGCCTCCGTTGGGTAGAGATGTGTGCCTATGGCACGGGAACGAAGAAGGAAGAAGTGGTGATGTTGTTTAGTTGGCGGCTATGTTAGTTTCTTGAGCTGCCTTCTGCAGGCTCAGGGCCAACCTGTATTCGCGGAGTCTTTTGGCGCAAGAAGCCGTCGTATGATTTGCGGGCATCTCTCTAGGTCTTCAAGGGCCTCAGCTTTTTTTTCGGCCTTTAGCCAAAGCAAATAAACTAGTACGGTGGCAGTGACCAGGTGACCACTTGATAATTTCCAAACAGGGGTGTATGCTACTAGAAAGAAAGCTGGCAATATTTCACATTACTCACCGTACGGAGTATGCTTTGAATCATGGGCTCGGTCTGGGAAAAGAAGATCTAGCCGCCGACCCAAGGGTAGCAAAATGCCAACGTGGCGAGGTGTACCAGAAAAAAAAAGAATGGTTGGCCTGGCCCCGTCTTTCTCCCGTCTCAAGAAAGAACAGCGCTTCGCATGTGACGTCGAATCTCACAATGTGAAATGGGTGGTTTCCAATTCTGGTTGGGCTGGACGGCACAAAGGCAGGGAGGGCAGACACACTTCAGGGGCAAGTTGCATTTTTCTTTTCTTTTTTTCCCAACTAAACCATTCAAGTGTAAAATGAAGCTAAAACATTAAACAGACTTTTTGCTTGAGGTCCAGGCTCGCCTCAATGCTCGCCTCACCATCCGAGTAAAATACTAGAGCTGGGAATTGACTTCTCGGGACTTGTGTCACTCGTCCAAAGGGCCTTCCCGAAGAGGAATGGACCTATCTACTTGGCAAACCCTCTAGTAAATACTCCGTACAAACCAGGGGTAAAAAAAAAAGAAAGAGCTTGATTCTTGGCTTCGGACCTCAGCTATGGAGTACGGAGAAAACAAAAGATAAAGGGCATAAAAGAGGCTCTGTTAATTCCGTCTTGTCTTCGTCTTGTCTTCGTTATTGCTTTTGTTTCATGTTTTGAGGGACAAAGAAGCCCATATGCGTTACTCCTATGTAAACTAGTTTAGTTCTCCCAGCCAGCCACCCCTGCTTACATCCCGTCCGCAATACGGAGTAGAGCATCATGCTTTATTTTTCCTAAAACCTTTCGACTCGGGCGTATGCCGTACTTGTCCTCCCATTGGCTTAAACCATCATCCTTCTGCATCTTGTCACACCGAATGGAAAAATGCTAGATGGTAGATGGGCGACACACACTCATCTTGAAGCTTTGCCCCCCCTCTCACCTGGATCTTAGATGGGTCATCCACTCTGTCTGTTTCTTTCCTCCAAGTGGTTCCCTTGTTCTAGCTCTGCAGCATAGGGCAAACTTAGCTCCAACTTTCAAAATTTGAGTGTTGAGATATTGATTTTGGCCTTCTGTTCAATACGGAGTAGGTTGGACAGAAGGCGTGTTCTCGGGCGACCTCGATGGAAGAAAGATGCGGGATTCGCCTCGACTCGAAACATACAGAGTATGCAAGCCATCTTTTAACCCTCGTGACCCCCTAATCCACCCACACCTCCCCTTTTCAGGTGTCACGATTCGATAAAATCTTCTCGATTAAAAAGTCAATGGGGTTGGGAGAGCCTACCGCCCTTCTTCTTGTAAATACGAAAAACACCATAACCGCTTTAAACATTTACCATGCCACACACGGTCATTCTGTCTAGTCCGTTCTGCAATATCGGTCGGCCAGAATCATGTAAACTACAGCCAGCCCGGATAACTTCAGCTGCGTGTCCCTTGTGGTGTCTAGATATTTTGCTTCAACGAATTCGTGGAACACGGCCCCCCCCTGACCCTGCAAGTTGGTCCAGTGGCGCTTCTCTGGCTTGAAGACTAAGGCGGACGATTACGTCAAGTATGTCTAGGGCTGCTCTCTATCTAATCCCTTTCTTCTACGCCATGGCGAAAAGCTTTGCACCTACTTGTAAGTAAGAAGGCCCCCCCGTTCGAGGTTAATGAGATGTTTCCAATGCGAGCGTCCCTGTTTACATTATGAAGAGGAAGAAGTGGGTGGCATGGGGAAATGGGGTGCGCTAATTTTGGGACAGACAAAGTCGAGTCCTAGACCACCTGCAAATGCTGCATCGAGGCGGTGGGGCGGGTCAACAGCTGCTGACACTCTATGGAGTAGTTTACGCTGCACATGCAGGACGTGGGAGATGCAGAATTGCTATCGTTGTCAAGTGAGGGGGGGGACGAAGATGAAAGACATAAAAAAGGTCGAAATGGATGCACCTACGGAGTATTGCAGACATCCAATTAGGGGAAAAAATGGATTACGCAAATGTGAATGGTCTCCAACAGGTTGCCACGTCT
Organism: Graphium sp. VPRI43844; assembly: GCA_019925285.1. Taxonomy (NCBI): domain Eukaryota; kingdom Fungi; phylum Ascomycota; class Sordariomycetes; order Microascales; family Graphiaceae; genus Graphium; species Graphium sp. VPRI43844. The sequence continues at coordinate 138,841 of JADHKT010000075.1, forward strand.
GAATGTTAATGCGGCTATGATCATCCCGGAACCAACGACCCCCAGTCCGTGAGCCAGCCGGGAAAGGTGGGCAACGCTCTGGGCAGGGACGGGTTCTATGTCGTAATTATTCAATGGTTGCATTATTGGGACTTGATTCTCAACAATTTGAAAATTGGTCCAGGGTCAGACAAGGGTGTAATACTCCGTACCAAATAGGTTTTCTTGGATTGACTGATCATTTCAGGTGCATCTTTTTTGTTGCATAACGCTTCCCCTTGGCGCATTTGATTCCTCTTCCCAACGACCTGTGGTCTGTGGTCTCGCCGCATGTCCAAACCCAAAAAGATCATCCTAGTTGGACTCAATTGGCGACATGGGTAGCTGATTTGCAAGTATTTGGGTGCTTGGGGGACATGGAGAGATGGAAAGAATTTGCATTTCGAAGCTTCACCTGAACTTTTGCTTGCTTTTTCTTGATCCATTTAGCCAGGCGACCAGGGTACAGAGTTAAAATAGAAGACCAAAAAATTCTGTCAAATGTGACGAAGTGTGACCACTGTCCAGACTACCTATCCAATGTATCATTCGAGACATCGTCATACCACACAGTGAATTAGATGGTCATAACAGTGTGCATGGTTTGTGTTCAGCCATGTCCAAAGAAGGTCAGGAGTGACCACCTCTTGGATGCAGTCGTCGGATTCTCGTAGGGTCGCCGTCATGCACATCTGCAAGAAGACCTAGGCTTTCGCCCAACAGAGCGAGGTGCAGCCAAAAAGGAAAAAAAAAAAAAATTCAGGCTGTAGCCCCTTACCCCTATCTGTTCTCTGCCTTTTTTTCGACTCGAAGTGACTTTGGACAGTTGGCTAGCCCTGCAAGACCGATCAGTGGAAAGGGCGAGGAAGTTCCCAAGCTTGAAGCTGGGATGGCAGACACATGGAGAAGAGAGATTTTTTCATGTCACTTCGATTATTGAAAACTAGGGTAGTTGCAGTTTGAAGAAGCTCGACTCCTACCTCCCTGGCCTGCAGGTTACGGAGTAATAGGTGGCCGTGCATAGCTACTTCCGTTTCTGGTTCACACCTCCTCTCTTCTAGTACTACACCACAGACCCTCGATTTGCAAAATCTGCAGCAAAGAGCATATTATGCGCTTGTAACCTTTCAACCCTTCTGTTGTGTAGTAATTGCCCTCAGTGTTTTATCTATTGGGCTTTTTCTCAAGAAAGGAGATTAAGTTCGGTGCGGGCCTTCCCTTAGAGGCAATGATCAAATTGACAGGTGCATTTTAGACCAACACTCAAGACATTTACCATCAGAGACGCGCACATTCACTCAGTCTCTCACATGCCCATCGTACCCTAGACGAATCGAGGACTACTCTGGAGCACCACAACTGCGACAGCCTCTTGATAAATGAGGCATGCAATTACCAGATCTCTTATTCATTGTCCGCTAACACAACACCTGAGGACATTGTAAAACGGAGAAACCGAAACTGTTGGGGTCAGCAATATTTCTCGATTCCAACATTCTCCTTCATAAAATGGCGTTGTTTTTGCCAGTTAGTCCTATGCGAGAAAAGGAGAGACAAAAAAGAGAGTAGGAAAAAGCAACAAAAAAGGGTTGGGAAGAGGCTTGTCCCAACGAAGTATTACCTTCTTCATGCACGAAGAGGGCATTGCCTTTTTGCATACTCCGTATGGAAGTCCAACCCAGATCTGGAATAAGTTCAAGTGTGACAGGGCAGCTGCATAACAGGGAATCTCGCCGACTGGATCAAGTTGAACCCTAAGGGGGGGAAGGGGAAACAAATATTCTTCCCAACAGCTACACATAGGAAATAGGAAATTCGACAAGACACCGATTGGAAGGAGGGGCGCCGTATCTGTGCTTTTGCTTCCCCACTTCCTTCGTCTGTGGGTCGCCACAGACGATTTTGCTTCCACACATCTTTTGCTATTTTTGAAGGCATCGCGACTTTTAATTCTGTAACAAATCCAATTAAATTGATTTAATATGAAATATCAAAATATCCCGTTCTGTTCTTGTACCTCCCCTGACTATATAGACCTTATTACAGGCGCATATGCCGTCAGTTGTTGTGATGTTACGCCAGATCTTTTCGTAAGGTCTCTCTCAAGCTTTCTCTTCTCCCTGGCCTCCTCTTTCTCTCTTCTCTCAATAATTGACCGATTAGCATCCAAACAATCAAAACGCCGTCATGACCCAAAGCCGCTACATGTATTTTGGTCCTTTTGCGTGTAAGATGCCTTCGTGTATCCTGCATCTTGTCATTTGCCGCCTTTTCTTAAAGCGATATGCCCACATTTTGCTGACCCGGTCAGATGGGTGTCAGGATACGTGCTCGACCGGCTAGTTAGCGCGGACCAACGAGAATACCGAATGCGACGTGAGTAGTTCGCTGCGAAGTCCAACTTCTTGCTCACTCCAGTACCGATCCTAGTAGTGAGCAAGAAGTTGGACTTCGCAGCGAAC